>JAUKPP010267253.1:0-11450 GCA_032273245.1 Phyllaplysia taylori
CACACACCCCCACACACCCACACACACACACACACACACACACACACACACACACACACACATCAAAACATACATGGACGCACAAAAACATTGCATGAGATTCATGAATACATAATAATAATATTATAGTAAATATGTTCTTTTTTTTTATTTTATTCATCAATGACTCAATAGGAATAAATTTCTTACACTGACTTCTTTAAAAAAATCTAATATTAATATTGTAATCCATTGTTCCGTTTTCCCCAGCCCTAGCCCTCCACAGAAAACACCGAGAACGACTAAGGCCAAATACAAAGACAGCTACACAGACAGCAGAGAGCCTCTATTTCCTCCTCTCATACCTGTCACAAGGCTGCCTTATGTGGAGCCGGATGAAGGTACATTGTGTTGGTTGTTTTGTATAAAGACGAATACTTGAATGACTGTAGTAGTGTCTTCGCCTCTTTGCCAAACAACCAATGATTATACTACAGTTGAACCTGGAGAAGCGACCATCTGATTCTGTTAAGGAAGACCACCTGCACAAACGATCTCTTCCCATAGACTCCATAATTACACATTTCTTCCATACATAATATTAGCCCTCTCCACGATGACAACCTGTCTAATACGAACCCTTTTTTTCTCGATACATGTATTAGAATGTCGTCTTAGGCAGGTTATTATAATGATTTTCTCGAAATTTAACAAAACAATTGAGCAGGTTTTTGGCCAGAAATAGACCAACTGAGGTCACACTGTGCTTGTCTGAAGTTCAAGAAATATTAAACAAATTTAAGAAAAAAAAACCCAGAAGAAAATCATCTTTATTTATTCCCGTGGGGAATTCATTTTGCAACACATTCATATCCATACAAGCGATAATACATACATTATGTAATTACAAATATGGACATAGGTAAGGTCATTCCTACAAATTATGCATATTATATACAACATTGCCGGTCACCACAGTGAGGCGTCCAAGAAAATAGTAGTACTAACAATATTACAATCATAGTTAACTATACTAATAGTAGAACTATTGGGATACAATTTATTACAATATAAATAGGTAATAGACTCAATGAAATAGAGAAAATATGTTCTTTAACAACAGGCAATTTCTTTTTTCGAGCTCTGAAATTCTATTGCTTATAGAAAAGGGGGAAAAAAAGTTCTAACCAGTGGAACGACTTGTTACTAATGTTACCACCAGAACCCCCAAATGAAATGCAGAGCCCCGATCAATGAAATCCCATGTTACTAATAGATGCATCATCATCACAAAGCAGCCAATCAAAACGTCTTATCGTCTGTGACAGCTCCACGCCCTAGTTACCCTCTGATCCCCGTGACGTCACCACCCATGTTGCCACGACAGCCGAGTCCTCCACTTGACTGGTCCTTCAGCTACTCTGACCAAGACTACAGATCGGTAAGTTGTGTGTTGATTATCATCGTTATCCTCCTCCTCATCATCATCATCAATATTATCATCATCAGTATCATCATCATTTTTGAAAAACCGATATCAATACTATTACAGTCTACGAGGTATGAAATATTATGTATGTACACACTCTTACATATTCTCTCTTCCGCATTAATTTCTCTCTCTCTCCGCTCTCTCTCTCTCTATCTGTCTATCCCTCCACCCCCCCCCCCTCTCTCTCTCTCTCTCTCTCTATCACACACTCGCAGAACACAAACACAGAACACACATAAAACACACACACACACACACACACACACACACACACACACACACACACACACACACACACACACACAACACACAGTAGGCTATACACTTACTGCAGAACTATAAAACTTCAATAATTTTTAAAATGCCTTCTTATAAGATTCTTCTGTTCCACAGAGAATACCCTCTTACACAGCAATGGGATCCATCTTCAGGAGCATGCAAGTCTACGGCCATTGATGCTGACACTCGCCTGCACAACCCTCCCTTATGAAAATTCAACATCATAACCGTCTTCCCAATTACCTTTTTTTTCTAATTTATCGTGCTATCTCCAAATTAAGTTGAAATGGGGCCAAGTGTTCGAGTGGTTAGTGAACCAAGGTTCACAAGAAATGTCAAGCAACGTTGGATGTTGCCACCATCGGAATGGGTGACCACTGCGGTGTGTCCTTGAGCAAGTCACTTCAAGCCTAGCTCACCCAGGCGCTGCACAGCGGCGACCGACAATGGCGTCGGTATGATTGTCAGTGAATGACGCATTTCCGTTTATCTCCTTTAAACTCCTTACGCTTATATTGTTCGATTTATTGATGTATGCATGTACATGTACACGCCATTGTACTACAAATCTCCCTACTGGGATTAAAAAAGTCCTCATTTTCATTTTCAAAGTCTTCAATTTCATGTTGCAGGGAGAAATAAATTTTGTCACCACTATTGGTCAAGCAATGAAGCTAACTATTGTTGTTGGCGGAGCTTATGAGGTAACTTCAGTGGTTAAGGCAAGAAGTGGTGGTGGTTCGTTTCGCTACTTCGTCTGCTAACATTGGACTATTGTTTCAGTAGTAGCAAGGAGTGGGTTATTAAGAGTCGCTAGTCTCAGCTGCTTTAGCCTTGAATTGTTTCTGAACACATATTGGGATTTTTTTCTTTCTCCTTTTCTTTGTATTGGCCTCGCGTTCTATGTGGCATTAATCCTTACATTTCAAGCTTGATGTATCTTTCTTTTATATTTCTTGGTTTAGTTTGATTTCTCGTATTACCTCCTTTGCAACACTGCAAGGTTTTCAAGAGACGGATTACTTCGACCCTGCGTATCAGGGCCAATCCGAGTTGAGAGGGACAAATCCCAGCAGAAAAACGCAGATCGTCAGCAGGTGCAATCGAACTTGTATCTTCCGCGTGATAGACGATTAGCCTAACCATTACAGCACATACGCCTTTGATTTCTTTGTTATTTCGCTCTCTGTTAAATTTCCATGGACATTTTTGCACGTCCATAAATAAAAACAGAAACCAGATTGTCGTGTTCATTTACATTTCTTTGAACCCCAGCCAAAATTGAAATGTCAATTCCATTCGATATTTCGCCTGTGTATGAAAATTTGGCCTGATCTTTTTTGTCTATGCCATTCAAATTCAAGTGAAAAAATCGTTTGATGAAAGTGACACTCGTGCTATGGAAGGATTTCAAAATGAAACGATTGGCCATCACTCTGTCTTACTTCATGTCTATAATGAATTACTCTTGGTTGTTGTTTCAAGCCCAGTCAGGCAACGACCGAAAACACAATCACCCCGACTGTTCGGATTCTGATTTTTGTTTAGCAGCTTTACGTTCCCTGCAACACTGTAAAGTCATGATCGGGCTACTTCGACCCTGTCTGTCATGGCCAACCCCGGCTGAGAGGGAAAAAATCCCAGCAGGAAAATACCAAATCGGTTTAACCCTAAAATTACCAGATTATGGTGCAGTGCACCTTACCCAGAAAAACAAAGTGGTTATTTCTTAGCAACGATCCACATCTGTAGCAAATAAAGGAGCCCGAAAACGAAATAATTATCTCCCTACGGTTTATATTATTTCTTTTTTTAAGAAAGGATAACGTTTCTATTTAATAAAATATTTCAAGAACAAATGAAATTCAAATTCTCTGTTCATTCTTTTTTTTTCAATACCAATGTAGTTAATATAAAATATTGTCTATCTAAATTAGCTAAAATAGTTTTTGTTACAGACTTGTATGAATTCTTGTAAATTCTAAAGCCACGACTAAATGAACACCGTGGCTGCACCGACCAAGTGCAGGTTTTGACCTTCTGACCACAGCGTGAATACAGACGACGTGCAGTGATTGTGTGCGGCTATTACGCATGTCCACAACTGTCATCAATTGTTGCTTTAGTAAATTCATGTCAATATGACCTTACGGTCTAACATTCAAACTTGCGTAGCGCAAGCTTGCACTTACATGATTGAATTGACTCATACGGACATACCTCGTAGTTACAGTTTTACATTTCTATTTTGGTGATTTTATCCCTTCTTTGTTTCTTTTTACCCACCTGGCAACACTATACTATTAAGATCATTACCGGTTGCTTTTTTAGTTACCAGTTTCAAGCCCCCTTCAACACTATAAGGTCATTTAAAACACGGGCTTCTTCGATCCTGCAAGTCAGGGCCAACCCGGGTTATTTATAGAGGCGCTAGCCTCAGCTGTTTGAGCCTTTTCTTGTTTTGGTTCTTATTTTACCACCCAAGCAGGTGTGAAGTTAGTTTTTTAAAGAGGTCAGCTTCTTTGGCTGTTTTAACATCAAGAACTTCTGGTACAGAGAGGCCTAATCCCTCCAGACAAAGGCAAACCGACGTAACTGAAACAAATTGAAGGAGCAGTTACGTGGGTCTGCCTTTTACTGGCAGAACTATTGGTCACCTTATAGTTTGATGATGATATAACATTATAGTATTGAAGTTTGGTCATTGCAAGAATGGAGAGCTTTGATAAAGACTGCAGGCACACTAACTGCTACGAGTGAAAACGAAATAATTCAAAAGCAAAATATGAAAAATAAAAAAAGTAAACTTTTTTTTTCTTTCATGCAGACTAAATATGCATAAATAAAAAAAAAATATTAACAGCAAAACTCAGAAAAAAGCTAAACCATAAATCTATGTTCACATTGTTCAAAGATTTTAGTGGAAGTAATTCTTGTGTAAGTCGATCGTGCAGTATTTCCCCATTTCTTTAGAACTTAAAGAGAAGTCAAAATCTTGAAAGACAACTTTTTGAAAAGCCAGCTTGTGACGTCAAACCAAAAGCTGAGGAGTAAAAAAAAAAAAAACCCAATCAAAACTACACATTTGCCGTACAAAAATGTATAGAATATGCTATAGACGTAGAATAATATTCTAAAAAGAAGTGCGGTAACGGTATGCCATAAAATGCATCAATCATGTTATAAAGCGCATAAAGCCTACTTTCGCGAGAGAATGTACTACAATTATAATAACAATCTCTTATTATTATTTACCATTATTATCATTACAAAGACAAAACAAGGCAGAGTAAAGATAAGCAATAACAAACCAAAACAAAACATAGCAAATAAAGACGAATCAGAACTTAGGAAAACACAAAACAAAGAACACATTTATAAGCAAAGGTATTGGCACTCCGTTTACCTCTTGAAAAATGAGCATTTAATTGTATTTCGTTCATGTATGTTCAACATAATATCCTCCCAACGATTTGTATCGTGCAGAAATCGTGTCTCCCAATGATATAGGTCACGGTCCCGAAATGTTTTCCCTTCATCGGGAACTTCGAGGCCATGATATACGACTGAAGGATGGACGAGTTGTCGCCTCTTGGACGTGAAACTCTGGGTGGTTGGTGGGGGTTCTTTCTTCTCTCTATCAGACACGGATGGAAGTGACGGTGGTGGCGGGTATGCATTGGTTGAGTCTGGCGTGACTTCTAGCTCTTTACATTGTATATTTTACCGCCAACTCTTTCGGATCTTTGTGGATCTCCTTGTATACACTCACTGTTTGAGTAGTGCCACTCCCATTGACATTCTGTTTGTGAAGGATGGAGGTGTCGGCGTTTGGCTGGTGTTGGAACTCTCGCAGATAGAAGTGCACGGCTTGTCCAGCACTTGGTATTATTTGCAGGGCGAACAGAGTCTGTCATAGAACCATGAGTTATCTACAGTCAAACCTGTCTAAGACGACCATCCTATATCGAACAAATGTTGTCTTTTTAGACAGGTGGTCGTCTTAGACAGGGATTATATAATATAGAAGAAATGTAATTTGGGAGTCGATGGATAGTGGTCGTTTGTGCAGGTTGTCGTCTTATACAGGTGGTTGCTTGAGCAGGTTCAACTGTATTTAGTATTGAAAAAAAAATGTCTTCGTGCTCTCTAAAAAGTATCTTGAAGGTTTACCGGAAGAAACAAAAGCCGATTTTGTGTCGCAATCACGGGGTTTTCAATAGATGGACAATACTCACACCTGCTCACAAAATGGTCTGCACTTGCAGAAATTCAATTGTTGAATTAAGGCTGGGATTAAAAGCAGCATTCAGCGCCTATGGCATGGTAGTCTGTTGGTTAGGCTGACGGGTTCGTAATCTGGAAGTTGCGGGTTCAAATGCCAGCTCGAGACTGACGTTGTTTGCTAAGGAAAAGCACTTTACACCATTTTCCTCACTTCACCGAGGTGTGAATGCGTACCCGGCTATAGACAGAAAAAGATGGTATCGGATTGTAAAATGGCACCTTGCAATGTTGTTCCCAGGAAGGGAAAAGGGAGAGGGGGGGGGGGGGGGCTATCTGTATGAATTTGGCCTGCTGGGGTAATAATGATTTTAAAGCGCATAGAGACTGCTTTCGAGCGGAGATATGCGCTATATAAAAGCAATCTATGATTCTTGTTTTTTAAGGATACCCCAGGAGGCAAGGCTGGCGCATGCGGGAATGCTTGGTTTAATATTCATCACTGTCTTTTAAAAACTCTGTTTTCCCAGTCGTGTAATCATTATCCCTGTTTCCGGGTTCTTGTTTAGAGAGCCTGGCTTGTTTTTGTCCCGCTCTTTGGCCTACTTTTCTCAGAGTGTTTTTGACCAGTGATGTCATCCGTCTGTTGTTTACGTCATAGCGTGTTCCATCTCACATCAAAGGAAAATAGGTTCGTAAATCAATACGTCATTTAGTTTTGTTTTCTATTCTTTGATTTTCTCGTCTTCCTGATTAACGTTCTCTTCGAAAAGATTATTCCAACACTTATGTCATTCCTCTAAGATTTTGTTGAGGCAAACAACAACAACAACAACAACAGCAACAGCAACAACACCTTTTTCTCGTCTTTGTTGTTGGTGCAAAATTGCTAAAGTTTGATCTCTTTGACCTTAAGCCTTCGAATTTGCTTGAAGAGTTTATTTGATTTCTTCCTCTAAATGTTGACCTACTTATTGATTTGGCGCTATTGTCATTCAAGCCACTGTTTATTCTCTCCAGATCTGAGCATGTTTGGCGTTTACATCTGAATCTTTGTACTCTTTATTTTTTAGGGATTTTTGTTTACATTATTTTCAATCAGCAAGATTCGACTTCCTTGCCTATATAAGGCTTGGTTTTCTTGGATTCCCTCTCACCAACGATCTCACGTATTTCAGTAAATGTCATAGTAATGTGTTGACGTCATCTTAAGTAGGTAAGAAAATCCACGCAGATACGCACCATGTTCTGACCAAGGCAAAGAGGGTGATAAAACCAAAACTACCGGAGCAAACACGATACGGGTAAGCACTGCTACAACTTTTCCTTTCTGATGTGTCTAAAGTCTAGAGAAAGAGAAAGGTAATAATAGATTGCATTTATACAGAGCATAAACCCGTGCTGAAGCAAGCTATATTCGCTTTATAATCATTATCACCCCAGTAGACCAAAGACATTCAAAAACCTTCTCAACTTCCTGGGAAGAGTGCAGAGCAAGCTGTCATTTTACAGGTGTGAGGGCACTAACATACGGACAAGATCGTTCTTTCTGATGTGTCTAGAGTCGAGAACGAGAGAAAGATAGTAATAGATTGTATTTATATAGCGCATAAACCCGTGCGGAAACAAGCTCTGCTTGCTTTATAATCATTATTACCCCAGCAAACCAAGTCATTCAGAAACCTTCTTAATAATTTCCTTGGGAAAATGCAGTGCAAGCTGCCATTTTACAAGCACGAAGGCACTAACATACGGACAGGGTCGTTCCCTGTCTATAGCCGGGTAAAGTGAGGAACATTTGTCTAAACTGCCTTTCCCACGGACACAACGTCGGGCCCCAGCTGGGATTCGAACCCGCAACCTCTCGATTACGCGTCCGCCAGCCTAACCAATAGACTACCGACACCACAAGTAGAGTGTTTCTGTATGTTAGCTAGATGGGGATTGAAGGATTCGGTATGGATTATAATAGTTGGATAACCAGTTTTCTTAGACAAAAGAAGTACTTATATTTCACTGAAGATGGAAAGCCGACAAAAGTAATAAACGCAATTTATTAGTTTTAGTTTTACCGCTAAAAGCCAGCAGCGATGGCCACGGCACAGAATTGCTATAGCCCGGGCCAGCCTCTGTGAGAACAGTTTTTCGGGAATAACTTTCTTATTTTTCGACGGATCTCAACCAAATTTGGTATACATATGTTTAGCCAGGAGTCTTAGTTGGCATTTAATTTTTTAGTGAGTACTTTACCGCTGAAGGGTACTTTCTTCTTTGTCTATACATTACAAAGAACTGAAGTTTTGCAATATTGATTTGCAATCATGGGAAGTGTGGCGATCTGGGATTTCCCATTTTGCAGCAGGGAGGAGAAAAAGCACTGCCGCTGCACGCTGTGCGCTTTGTTAATCATAATTAATAAATACTTTTCTATTTCCATCTATGGTGCTGTATCACTTCTATTTCTTCAGTGCTTCAGAGGAGATCTAAAACAGCTTAAATTTATAGAGTAAAACCTTTATTTGGAAGTATCCTATGCTGCTGTAAAAAATCAGGAGAACAAGACCCTCTGGGAATTTTGCCCTTGCCAAGTTTAAAACGAATCTGTCCATTGATTAATACTTTATTCCAGAAAAACGGTTCTCACGGGGGCTGGTCCGGACTATAACAAACGCAATTCATTAATTTCATTTTTAGCGCTAAAAGCCAGCAGCGATGGGCACAGCAAGGAATTGACTAAAGTGTTTCCCAAGTGTTTCCATTCTTCAAAATCCGGGATCTTATTGAGTAAAACCCGTCATTTCTGGAGGCAAGTGTGGTCTAAAGGAAGATACGCCATGTTCTCCTAGAAGGTTAGTCAAGTTGGGTCTGACAGTAAGTTGCTGTTGGGTTTTTCTTCTTTTTTGCCTCACTTTTTGCGATCTGGTATAAGCTTAAATAAGGACGATGTATACCCCCCCCCCCCCCCACCTCACACACACATATACACACACTCGCACACGCACACACTTTGGCCCTGAAGTAAACATTGAACAACAGCGGATCAGATCAAACAGAAAAACACCATGTCACCATGCTAAATTATGATTGCTTTGCTATTTGGAAAATTTCAATGCAAGCATTTAATGAATGTTATAAAAGAATTCACACGTTTTGGGGATTACTAACTGGCATGAGTCATGATTATTAACCGCACGGTTTGATAGTGAACGGCTAGTTTTCTTGTTTTTATTCTTTTTTTCCTCTCATTATTTTTTTAAAGAGATCTGTTGAATTTTTTTGTTCACATTTTGCTCTACTTTTCTACTCCTCACCTCTACGATAGCCTAGCTTTAAACTCACGAAGTGCTATAACCCTTTAAGATACTTCGCGACGTAGATATACACGGTGGGTTTTTTTTATTGATCGATTCTAAACGTTAACAACTAAAAGACGGAACATGATAGAAACATTCTGTTTTCAATCAATTAATCCCCATCCATTTAAGTTTTTTCTGGTACCAAAATTAACCGAATCCAAGAACCCACTGCGCGACAGCGCGAGTTTAGGTGAACAGACGCCGATTTTTAGCGCGCAGAAATGACGCTAATCTTGCATTTACTAGTGCATTTTGTGCGTTCACAAAGCAGATCGCGCGCTTGTAGCCCTGAGGAAATTTCAACTCTGCACTGCCGGAAAAGCACCATCTAAACGTCAGTCAGATCTTAGTATCAAAATTGGGTAGAAACTGGTAGCGTAACATCGCTATGACAAAAAAGATAGCAAGAACTGGATTTGCGAAGTGCATGGTGCCCGATCAATGAAAAAGACGACTTCGTTAATTTGATACCACCAGAGACATCCATTGCTTTCTAACCTAAAGCGATAAAACACAAAATTCTTTTTCGTGAAATGTGAAGCTAGGGTTTTTTGGACGTTATTCCTTTTTGAAAAACGGTTTAAACAATCTTTTCATTGCCATCCGATGTTTTCCAGCAATCCCTCTCTTTGGTATACCAGTGTGCTCTTTTGACGCCATGATCTAAAAAGGGCCTTGTTCCGTTAATTCCTTTTTAAAAAGGCGTCTCTATCAATATAATCTTATCAAGTATCCCAGACAAAACTTAAATGACCAGAGAATGGTGTGCATAAAACCGTTTACTTTTATCTCTTACCGTTTAAGAGTTATTTCAGTTTAGAATCGATCAATATAAGAAAAAAACACTCTGTATATTTATAGAGGAAATGCCATGCAAATAATTTCACTACTCTTCGCGAAAAGTACAAGAGCATTGATTGTGCGCGCGCGTAAAATAATAAAAGTCTAATTTCTGACCTTTTAATGAGGTCAATAATTACGAAATAAGCACAGACGAAACATTTAAATGTGACCTGTCTTGCATTCAATCTTTTACTTGTCTACATCAGATTGATTAAAGTAAACTGTGATCATTTCACGATAGTGACAGGCCATGATTTTTTAACTGGGATAGACAAAATCACAATCTCAAGGTTCTTATTTACCGCAAAGACAAAACTTAAAGTCACGTGTTTAAAACTTTAATACAGGGGGGAATGACTTGTAACCTTTCAATTTAGTGGTAAATCGTGAACTTTGTAAACGAGCGTGTATAATAATATGGTAGTTTAAGTAAATAACAGACACAGAATGCCCTCTTTCTGAGGATCTAACAATTGTAAACGGTCTTGTGTTCAAAATTTGAAAACTATATCTATCATTATGTTTGAACGTGAGCGGCAGTTAGGAGCGATTACTATAGAAAACGGGTCTGAGATTATTTCAAATTGGAAAGAAAGTTTGCTTAGCAAACCTTTGAGCATGATTACCATATGAGCAATTTATTGATACAATCACAAAAGAGTTCCCCTGCAATCACTAATACTTACTAATATCCATGTTAGCATTCTTTTCTTTTCTTTTTTTCTTTTCTTTTTATCAGGCTCTGAAGGGTAACAATTAAAAAGCAAGAAAATCACCAAATTTACTCAATGGATGATTAATGCTGTACTGCATGACGCAAACAAATTACAAGGCCTTGTTGCAATTAGTGCCATGGCAGAAGCTGGGATGAAATGGTTGGGGACTTATTTATCTAACTGATAGTAAATAGTATGGTATTTTGAAATTGCACGTTCCTAGCATCAAAACAGCCTTGCATATTGCCTCCCCAGGGTATCGGATACTGTTGAACTAGTATTGTTTTGTGAGGATTTCCGTTATTTTCAACCCAAGGAAGATAGAACATTTTCCTCACTTAAACAACTAATTGATCAGATCGATTGAAGTGAGGAGAAATCGTGTTATAACATGTGAGGATCTCGGGACTTTTTCAGTTTGCCAGGATCCAGCGCCTTGCCGGGCATCTGTGTCACTCCAAGATTTAAGAGTGTCGTGAGGTATTCACACACACACACACACACACATACACACACACACACACACACACACACACACACACACACACACACACACACACA
>JAUKPP010267264.1:0-32194 GCA_032273245.1 Phyllaplysia taylori
TTACATCGGTGCCGGTTCCACGAAAAAAGATCGCTACGTCCGAAGATCTTTACAAGCGACTTCGCTACAAGTGGAGTCGACTAGTAGTTTGCACCACATAAAAAGCAGGATCGTAGATTAAATGTCATTTTGCATTTTACCACATGTAACCACTGCAATTTAAGAAAATCTTTAGAAAGAAGTAAATTCTGTAATTTTCCACTTTTGTGGATGGATTGTCTTAAACTTACAATTTATACATGTCATGTAATTTTCATCAGCACACATTGACGATTCACTTCCTTTAGGGTTTGTCTTTTTTCATTCCTGCATTTTTGGCTTGCATAGGCTCTTGAAGTACACAGTAGATGCCAGTATCCTATATTGCTAAAAGTATTAGAATATCATATTGCTTTTCATATTATATACATTTTACAATTATAGGTGTATAATATTCCCAACACATATTGTGTTCTTAAATCTATAAAAATGGGTAAGCATATGTGTGGAAAATTCATAAAATCCCTATTAGTAAAGAGTATTTTTCAAAACCTTTTTAAAAAAAAATGAGCTGTTTTTTTTTGTGTGGAAATTTCTAAATCCTGTCCTTGGAAATGCATCCAAGAAACAATCACCTCCAACTTTCCTTAGTGCTCTAAAGAAAACCCAGGTCATAAGGGTCTCACCCCAGGTCCTATAGTGTTAAATAACAGATTGTTTCAGTAAATTGTTTTCCAATTCTTCAACTCATTTTTGTTTTTTCAGATTAGATATAATATGTGTAAGTGCAGATTTATAGATTATATAGTAGGCCTACTGCTCATGTCTCAGAGAGATGATATGAGAAGTAGTCTCAGGACAATGAATATATATAATAATTCATAATGGAGAATTTAAGACTAGATGCTCTCCAACAAAGGTAATTACTTGTTATGTGTTTTGTCAAGAGACGGCTTTGTTTTTTTTCAAAGTTGTGTTTTAGATGCACTCTGCTTGATAAATGTTTTGAATATTTCTGAAATGTTTTTTATTTACACTGTGACTCTTTCAGTTACGTTGTTGTACAAATGAGACAAAGCAACGAACAATGTCTTTATCAAAGATTGTTTTATATTTATTTCGTATGAGATTATTATAAGACGTGCTTACAGTTCATAGATTTATTGTAGATTCTGACGAACAATTGCAATATTTCAACAAATTTTGTTTGCAATGTGTTTTTAATTTGTTTTCATAAAATTTATTTCTAAGTAGCAGATTTTGCTAATGTTAATGCACATGAAAACTCTCCCTTCCTTGCTCTCTCTCTTTTTTTGTCTTATTCATTCTCTCTTTCTCTCTCCCTTCTACATCTTTTACTGTCTTTCTCTTTCTCCCTCTATTTTTCTTTTCTTTTACCTAATGAATTTTTGCATTTTCACAATTTTTGTTTGAGATATCATCAAGCTGATTGCCGCCCAGGATCAATACTTCTAGGTTTTGCTCAAGCTCAATATTGACTAAATATATGCAGTTCATCGCACTTATTAATGTAGAACATATACATGTAAGATAAGCTCCTAAGAGAGTTTATCCTTGGCTGGCTTGTATTGTGAAGAAGTCCTTTGTTTAGAATAAATGGGGTAGCTGGTAATTTATTGTCTCCAGACATATTGATCATTTTTATTACAAGAGGCATGGACACACTAACGGACTTTCAGTAACTAACAATGAGTTTAGCCGGCAGTGACTACAAGAGATGGTCATTAAAACAGTACCATCCGTCTTGAAAGTGCATATTGATAGTTTCTGCCCCAGTTGGAAGCAAAAGAATTTATATTTTTATCTCATGAAATGCCTTGTGCCACTATACATTTGTGTCAGGTTAAGTCTCACATCTAAGGGTTTGATTGCTTTAACGAACATCTCATATTTTTCTCAACGTTTTTTACACTTTGGTCCGCAAGATATTTGGAATAGCTCATTTGCTGGGCACGCCTGTCCCTGCCCAATTTACAGTTTGTTTGTTCTATTCTTTTAAAATGTGAGTGCGTAGAATCAAGCATTCATCAAGCATTTTACTACTCTCTTGAGCCTGATTTAGGTGAGGCACTGAGACCGTTAAAATTCTTTTAATGTGGGTTCTCCAGCCATTCAAACCTTTTTTTTACCAATACTTTATCAAACCAGTAATTTGCTCAGTTGCCGCAAGTAGGAAAGTATTGATTTAATGCTCAGAAACATGTAGCTCAAAGTCTGCCTGAGGAAGTACTTACACACTAGTCCTGTAGCATTTGAAGAGCTTCGTCACAAAACTTGTCATACGCTCAACACAAGAAACTGAGAAAATTGTAATTTACTGCTCTCGTTTATGTTTGGGAGGGAAATTCTATGCTGGTGCTAGGATTTTGAGAGGAAATAAAGCTGATTTTTTTCCCCAGCCAAGTAACTCTGCTATTATCGGTTAACAAAAGTAACACAATTTAATTGGGGTATAACGCTCTTTCACATTGTCTGCTTGTTCTAAAGAGACTTCCTCACATTGTCGTTTGTTCTAGAGGGATTTTTGCATTATTGTTTGTTTTAAAAGGGACTTTCACATTGTCAGCTTGTTCTAAAGGGACTTTCAAATTGTCAGCTTGTTCTAAAGGGACTTTCACATTGTCAGCTTGTTCTAAAGGGACTTTCACATTGTCAGCTTGTTCTAAAGGGACTTTCACATTGTCAGCTTTTTCTAAAGTGACTTTCATCACATTGTCAGTTTACTCTAAAGGGATTTTCACATTCTTTATTAGTTCTAAAGTGATTTTCACATTATCAGTAGGTTCTAAAGGGACTTTTACATTGTCAGATAGTTCTAAAGAGACTTTCACATTGTTAGTTTGTTCTTAAGGGACTTTCACATCGTCTCTTTGCTCTACAGTTGTTCTAAATGGGACTTCACATTGTCGGCTTGGTCTAACGGGACTCTCAACACATTGTCAATGATTTTCAGTTTGTTCTTAAGGGATTTCCACATTGTCGGCTTGTCCTAAGGAACGTTCACTTTGTCAGATTGTCCTAAAGGGACGTTGACCTTGCAAGTTTGCTCTTTCACCTAGCAGCTCCACTGCCTACGCACACAATCTCCACAAAGAAACGATTTGACTCGTCGCAGACTGGTCTATTGCTATGTTGTTACATGATTGTTACAGTTGTTATTTTAATCTTCCAAAATTTCCTCACTCCTCATAATTTCCTTTCAAAAGTATTTCAGCAAAATGATGTTCAGCTTCTTGTACATCGCTATTCATGAATAATGATTTGATTTTATCACTGTGATCTTGTGAAGGTTATTTGTACATAAATGTTTTTGTTGAACTGGATAATTTTGGATATGATGTATTATTTGCCAAGGTCAGTTTTATGAGCTCTGAAAGTTTATGAAGTTGTGATGGCATGACACGTCGAGGGGTGGTGGTTTTGTGAAATGGTGTCAAAAGTTACCTGTGTGACATGATAGATGTTGACATGGTCTTGATATATTGTTATGACACAACAAAGATTGACACTGTGACGTGACATATGTTGACAGTGTCACAACATATTGTCAAGACATCTCAAGATTTATTAGTGTCATGAAATTACATAATGATATGACAAACGTTATCTTTTCCGAGTATTGTTCAAAAGGTAATGCTGAAATTGAAGAAAGAATTGAATGAACATTTATTAGTAAAGATATTAGTAAAAGCAGATGCAATGAATACTTTAGATTTGTTCTTCACTTCGTAGCGCAAACATGCACGGGGATTACCCAATATTATCGCCATCACACATCATTTTACTGAGAACCAGTAGTTATGTTTTGACCACAAGCAGTAGAGCAAAATGCAATTACAATCAGAATCACGAACTATGTCTATATGAACACAGCTGTACTTTTTCGTACAGCATCCTCCGTACAACATGCTTATTATATGAATAATGTACATACATGTAGCAGCATAATTTCCCTACTTTATCATGTCGATGTTTTTGTGATTTTGTCATTGCTCAGTATGAGCGCTTGTGATGATTGAGGAAAGAGCATAATGGTGTTGTAATTCTCTATATACGTAAGTCGAGGATTCTAAAAACCTTTAGTTTTTCCCCACCTTTGGGACTCAGATAGGCTACTGCAAGAGGGAAAATGAAAACCCCTGTCCTTTTTTTTTTTCGTTGGTAAAATAAGTCTGATATAATAAGCTATAAAAGACACTGAGCCCGATGATGTCATATACCCAAGCTTTACTTTATTTTATCGATGTCCTTAATAGATAACATGAGCTACTGAGGATAGGGATTACTATGTATACTTCCCATGAACTTGAGAAGGTGTCTGAGTGGCTTTGGTCTGCTGAGGTAATAATAGTATAGATTGTAAAGTGCACAGAGCCTTATTTTGAGCAAAGATATGCACTACATAAATGCAATCCGCTATTATTATTACTTAAATTCCCATCCTGTTTATCTTCTTATTTCCATTACAAAAAGATTTTCAAAATCATTCTTTTGATGCCCAGTTAAAATTGGCTGAAATGGACATAGATGTTTAGAGAATTACGTCAGAGGTGCACCAGTTTTGTCTGTCCCTGTGTGTAAGCTTTCATGGAGCACCAAGTTTATAATATATAAACCTTTATCCATTTTTTTTCCTTCAATAACAATGAAACAAAGTGACGATACCTATCATTTTAAATTGTTCATACACCCAACTTATCAAATTTGTTGTAAAGTTTTCACAATCCTGAGTAGTAATAAGAAAGCTTATGGTATATAAATCTTTATCATACAATACTTCTATAAGTGATACCCATTATTTTAGACAGTTCGGAAACCCCAACCTATAAAATAAATTGTATATCTTAAGGCTAGGTGCCTTATCAAAATATACTTACCTGTCACTAATATTAGCACAAATGTAACTCAACATGATGCAAGTCCTCTAAAGTGAATAACTCCAAGAATTATATTTGTTTTCTTTGGAATTTCACATCTCTTAAACTTTCTAATTTTACAGGATTTCTAAGATGAATTATCCTAATACCACGAGTTATTTTTTTTTTTAGAGGCACCAGCTTCTTTGGCTGTTTTAGCCCCTCCTGATGCCACACATGGGGCTTCAGGTCGTCTGATAACACAGTCCATACGCCTTCCGCAGTCACAGTGCACGGACACTGGACTACGGTACACAACTCTGGGGATTATACTTGATTCCTTTGAAATTTTTGCATCTCTTAAACTCTCTAAGGTTTATCAGTGACAGCAATGGGTCTAAGGCAAATTATCTTGATGCCACTCGTGGGGCTTAAGGTAGGCTGATAACGTAACCTACATCCCCTGCACAGTTCCACTTAGTTGCAGTAACCGTTGCTGTGGTGTAATGGTTAGGCTCTTTGCCTTGCATGCGGGAAGACCCTAGATCGATCCCCGGTAGACGATCTGGGTTTTTTTCTGCTGGGATTTTTTCCCTTACAGGCAGGGTCGAAGCAGCCCGTCTCTTAAATGACCTTACACTATTGCAGGGGACGTGAAACTGGTAACCAATCCAAACTAACCAAACCTAAGTTACAGTCTACTGACTGGTCTACTTGCAATTCTCATAGGGCCAGGTGCCCTTCATACAAACCCCTGAATTTTGTATGTTTAACCTCTTGCAACCACGACATTCAAGACAGCGAATCATGCTTCCTTGATCATCTCTGCCAGGCTTTGCTTGTATCGCACACCATTGCGTGCTTGCATAATTTCTTTTTCATGTGGGTGGCATTTAGTTAAGCTTTGCACTGCTGCCCCGTTTTACGATCATTCTTCTTCATAAATTTGTAGACAATTTTACTTCAGCTGTAGATGATTATGGCCATGTGGTACATTTTTCTTGCTTATAGGACTCATTGTATTGAAAAATGGTTTGTTTGGGTATTTTTTTTTATGTTGTCCCATATTGTTTTTCAATTTCATTACTGCAATTTATAATGATAGTTGCCAGACAAGGGTCCCTCCCTTGTGAACAAAGGAAATAAAAAGGTTTAATGCAAAAATTGAGATAGCATTAGCATTTCTTTTTTCTCCTCACATTTTATCTGAAATGTCTTGGGTGAGTGTGTGTCTGTAAGCATGTTTTTGTGGCAGGTTCGAATCTTATTTTGGTTTTACATCCTATATTATACTACCTTAGACGGGCCACTTCGGCCTTGCCACCAGGGCCAACCTGGGCTGAGAGGAGGACACTGCAGGGACATGGAGATAATCATCCAATGGGGAGAACAAACTCTCGTCCTTTGTGCAATTGGCAAGGAGCCTTGCCATTACACCACAGACCTGGTACAGGATGTGAGGTGTACGTGTGACATTTCACCTTCGAGAGGGCGTTCTCCGGCAAAGTGGGCATCGGACCTTCTTACATAGCCGGAGTCCACAGCGGGTGGTACCAAAGGTGTGAATCGCTCCGTGACAACAGCGCATTACGAGTGTGGCAACAACTAATCGCGGCCTTCCATTGACACTGCTTTTCCAGGCCGCGCTTCGATTGCGCTGTGAGCACTGTTGACATGGGCTACGTCACGAGGACGCCGGGTACGCGTTTAGAGGCTTCGATGCTTATCTCATACACCTTATAAAATCTCTGGTGTTACTGAGGCGAGAACTACATGAATGACAGAAGCTGACTGTTGGCTTTGTTATGGTTTTGATACTACTTTGACACTAAGGTCATTTCCCTGCCAAGAAGTAGATTTTAGGGCATTAGTAGTTAAACATGGAAAAAAGGAGAAGGTACAGGTTACACCAAAGCACCAAACTGAATGAAGCTAAATGATTTTCTTTAGAGTTTGTGTTGGCAGACACTAGGCTGCGCAGCATGGGAGGACCACCCAGTTTTACTTTCAGACACAGACCTACCGTTGATTACGATTTAGGCGTAATCATTACCATTAATTGTTCTCAGAAATTGGCTGCCATTATGATTTTACGCTTTGCTGTTAAAAATTTAGCTTTTTCTCTATCTTGTTTCGCTCATTTTCCGATCTGTCTTTTTCAATTCACAATTTTTAAGCAGCCATATTTCCGCTGTACTTGTCCCAATCTAGTCACTGTCGAATACAGAATTTATGGTCATGCAACAGTTCTCAGCGTCAAATACTTTTTTTTTCTGCACTCAGGATGGAGTATCCGACTACCAGTGCCTAGTTTGTCGATCTCGGCATCATCTTAGTTAGTCAATCCGAGCATGACTTTATTGGGTAGCTTTCTTTGTATTTTGCGTTTTGAGTTACATTTATGTTCCTGTTCTGTTTGAAATTTGTTCGTTGTTTGAGGTATAATAACCTTTTTTTTTCCTGAAATTATTAATTTTTGTAGTTCTGATTACAATTTTCGATCCTGGGGATGTGGCATGTCTGTTTTGGTTTAACGCCCCATGCAACACAGTAAAGTCATTTACGAGGCGGGATGTCTGAATTTTACGTACGTCTCCGATGAGACGAGGGTGTGAGCCATGAAAACTTCAGAAAAATCCAGGTGAACCTCCCTGAATTTGAACCCGGGACCGCCTCATCTGTGGGCAGGCGCACTACCGCTCGGCCAACGACATCCCCGGCAGGTATGCATAATGCATGACTATGTACAACCGAAAACGAATGTGCTGATGTCTGCAGGGGAGTAAAAAAATATATCAACTCATCCGAAGTTCAACTTAACCGTCGGGATGAAAAATTAAGGGACACAATATTGAGAAAAAAATATAATAATCTTATTTTCAACAGTTATATCCCTTTGGTTGCAGCACACACTGCTCGGTAACGCTCCTTGTTTAACATGATGCAGACACACCTACCGTTCAGGAATTTTCGGATTCGTTCCTGAATTCTATCAGATATCAATGTGCGTTACACAAAACATTCTGCATTTCTTTCCCGAAATCCGGATTCTTAAAAATAAACAATTAGGGAAAGAAATCAATCTCCAATTTCGACCCATTGTTTATATTTTATAGAACCATTACTCAAGATTACCAGCACTGTGGTGTAGTGGTTAGGCTATTCACCTATCATGCAGAAGACCTGAGTTTAATCCCACGTATGGGCAAGCATCTGCGTTTTTCTGCAGGGATTTTTCCCTCTCAGCCTCGGTTGGCCCTGATGGGTAAGGTCGGACTGGCCTGTCTATTGAATAACCTTAGTGTTGCAAGAGGACATAAAACGGGTAACCAAATCAAACCAAACCAAACCGAACCAAAGATGATCTTGGCCTGATTCTCACATACAGTGGAATCCACTTAATTTGAACTCCAATAATTCAATTTTCATTTAACTCAAATTAACTAACCGTCTTTTCTCTCCTATGTCTCTATTAAATATACATGTAATCACATAATTTGAATTACCAAAAGCCTTGTCTACAAAAAATCTGCTTAATTTGAATTCAAGCTCGATTCCAGATGATCAGCTTTGTTTGACCGAACCACATGCCTGAATGCGTGGGGCATCTGTTGCCAAATAAACTTCGTAAAATAAGATAAAGAAAAAATCTTCCCCTCCCTAAACTGGAGCACAGATGCACCACTGTGGGATTTTAGGCACTGAGCACGCAATTCATAAGGGCAACAAGTTGAGTAGCTACAGATATTTCTTTAAAAAGTAGACCAAGAAGTTAAATATTCATTCCGGTGATCCTCCGAAGTGGCGAACAAACTCCATAAAAACTCCATGTCTATAACTATAAGCACTTCATGAGCTCAGTGGCATCCTGTTCTATCTCCTAAATATGGAAGTGAAAATCTTATTAAAACCACAGGCCGAAATGCAAAAGATAATAGTCTCCGCCTAAATGCACAGTGCTACATGGCTCACAAGTATGCATTTACTCAGAACGTGTATTTAAACGAATCTCATCAATAATAAAATTAGGGCCTACTAAATTTAGGCAAAGACTACTACATTGTCATGCTGCTTCCAAAAGTTTTCAAATTTAAAACAAACAACCCCTGAATGAAAACCAACATCAGACCAAGGAAAAAAATCACAAAGCATAATGGGTGCCTTTTTTTTTTATTGTTGTATTATAAACTCTAGTGTCCATGGTACATAATCAGTAGATAGGAGATCTCATTTCAATTGAACAAAAACTTGCTACCTATCTCAAGTGCCCAAAAATTGAAATGGATATTAAACCTTCAATTTGGGTAAACATTTTTCCCACTGGACTTTAGATGAAGTTGTATGAGAGACAATGCACCCAAGCCATACATTGGAGTGTGAAAAGATACATTGGAGCGTGACAGTAAATGGCGTTTCACAGTCATACACCATTTGGTCATATTGCATAGTGAACTCCTTTCTCTCAAACACATCTCTGGCAATGATTGAAACACACAGGAGTTCTAAAAGATTAATGAACATAGAGATGTACTGAATGGAGATGTTAATGTTACTCTATATGAACATAGGACTGGGTGAGATGAACACATAGAAGAGAGCTTTATTATGTATGTTTTGTCAACTCAGTACATAATGTGCTCTGAAAACAGGGAAAACTTGTGACAGTAGAACCATAAAGTAAGCTTTCAAAGACTTTCGAAGTCTTCCATGACTTAATTAGATTTGGTTTTTATTGGCTCAAAAACAGACTATTAAAAAACATGGGTTTCGCTAATGCCCTCCGAGGAGCCAAGACGTTAATTCATCATATTACAGGTGGACAGAGTCCACAATTTAGAAATTCTAATAGTTATTAAGCGACTACCCGGTACATAGAAAAAAGACATAGCTGGTAAATCTGCTTCTCTGCCACTGTTTTAATCAACAAATTATGATCTCCTGACATTTTAGCTGCAAGATTAAATTTATTCACTAAATTATTTGTCTACTACCACTATCACATCACTGCCAAAAAAAAAGGAAAGCTTTCTAAATCAAAATAGCTTACATCACCCCCTGCAACGCATGAGCAAAAAAAATTATTGCAGCCATGCTTTTATGGACAGGCAGGACCACTCCTCCAATACATCCTAAAATATTTCATGAGGTTATCACATTTTTTTTCTCCAAATTCTGCCCATGCAACATGTGCAAAAGTAAACCAAATCTCTGCTAATTACACACATCTTCATCATCCTGCCCTATTTCTCACCCATACTCTTCAACACCAGACGGAAAATCACAATGGTGTTTCTTATTTTTTTCTATAAAAGACAAGGATTCATTTTGAAAGAGCTCACTGAGGTTTAATTAGTGAATGTTTGAAGTTATCTAACAGAATGTAATGTTGGCACACTGATAAATAAAGGGTAGTTCCAATAAAAAATAAATATTCCATGTGAGGGAAAAAGTCGTTTTCATGTTCTTACACATCAATGTAATCTGTGTTTTAGTGTCTATATGCAAGCTAGAGCCGTCTCCAAAACAGTTTCAGTCTCAACAACGAGTGGAGCCAATAAAAGGTTAATTAATTTATGAATGTGGCCCACATAAAGTTGATATATAGGCCTATACTAAAACAAAACTGTCAATCTTGGAAGTTAAAACTCATTGCTTGATCTCCAGTTGAATGCGATAGATCTAATAGTTCATCTCACATGAAGTAAAAAAAATTATCCAATCAAAATTAGATTTTCCAAGCTGATATGGGCTACTCCTTTTTAACAGTGTGCCAAAGATACATGAATAACATACCCTGGCAAGGAATAACACAGACACACAGTGTGCTGTCAGCATACAATGATATAAACACTTGATGACAATGATAACAAATCGTGACATGATAAGCTGAAAGACAATGCAAAAAGTAAAACAAACATGATTGCTTAATCTTTCTCTCTGCTACTGTTCTAATTATCAAACAAGTCATTACATTAGCTACAAAACAATTTTACTCACTAAATCACCGTCTACTATTATTGACTACAAAGTGCTCATAACGAAAATCACAAGTTGACATAGCTATTTCCAATGTCAGAGATTTGCAATGTACCTCGCTATGCAGCCCCACGCAGCACATTAATTACTATTGCATTGAGGCTGCTGTAACAAATCTTCATTGCTTCTCACTAAATCATTAAAAAATTTCTTGTCTGGCAAACACTAAAGCAGGAAGTAAGCACACAGCACATACAGGGGAGTCCGCTTAAAGTGAAGTCTTTGGGACCAGAAGAAAGCGTTCACTTTATCCAAGGTTTAGTTTAACCATTTTTGCCAAAATCAAGGGAAGCAACAAGAAATAGTAGCTACGTGCAGCGGTGGGTCTATAGTGGAGGTGGGGGGGGGGGGACAACACAGCGGGCGAGCCTAGACTAGAAGAGCTCTTTCTTGCTGATTGCCGTCGCCAATGCCGAGCTGGGGTTGCCTGCCGATGACCGAGGCAAAGAATTTTATTTTCACAGCGCGGAGACAGGGAAATGGTCGGTCCGTTCTTCGCTTTCACTCATTTTGGGTGTCCACTTTATCCAATTTCCCCCATGAGATCGGTCCATATTATCCACTATTTTTTTAGTTAAATAAATAGCGTTTCAATCGGGACCATAGAATATCGTTCACTTTAACCGATTGTTCAAATAAAGTGTGTTCACTTTAGGCGAACTCCACTGTATAAACATATAAAATCAAACACTTAACCTATCACAAGACAGCCCAATATACACAGGCGTTTCAAACCTGTCTCAACAGAATGTACAGCATGCGTTAAGTATCGCTTCATAATCTTTTCCAAACCACTGTACAAATCAAAGTTCAACAATGAAGTTGAAGAATGTTCGGGGGAGGCCTGAGAGAATACATTAAGGTAAGATGAGCTCAGAATATAACAAATGACGGCAGAAGAAAAAAATATTACTGTAGCAACATCTTAAAACATAATCTTAGTCCAATGACTCCTTTTTTTCTGATTGTGGCAGTAATATTCACACAACTAGGATGTCTTAAAATATTTTTTAAAAAACAATACCAGTCCACCAATTCTTTTCCATGGCTGCAGCAAAATATAACATTGAACCTTAAATTATCAGTGTTCCATGCATGTAGCTAACTCTATGATGCTGCAAAGACAAATCAATTGCATTCAATTTCACACATCCTGCTTTTTCAGTATCAATAACGTGAGAAAGTTTTTTTTGTCGAAAATGATAGAACTGTGCACTGTTTCCTAGGTTATATAGAGGTGCCACACTTTTTCTATTCTTCTTTTAAAAAGAAAAAGAAATTGTTTTAGTTTCAGTGGAGTTGGTCCACCTATTTCAAGAGTGCTTTCAGTTCTTGACAATAAAGACCACAATACAAAAGAAAAAGACATTTCAACAAAGAGGAAGCTCAAGCATTACTAGAGTGACACATGAGCTTGTGAGTATTTGAGAGCGTTGTGCAGCGAGATCTCTACAGAGTTGCTGGACTGGAGGAAAAGGCTGAGGCAGGCAGTGAGCCATCAACCTGAGTAGCCTGTGTAAACCAGTTTCTTATTGTAATTCTCTAAATATTCGAGTCTGGGAATTTGTTTGAAAATCTTTAGTTTCTCACCATCTTCTCTTAGCAACTGATGAAGGCACGAGTCCTGCAGAAAATTTGTTCATACCATTGAAAGTCTACATATACCATTAGACCATGAGTCATGTACAAAATTGCTTTCTAGTTAAGTATTGTAACTTTTACTACTCTTACCAACTGAGACATGGATGTAGTGAGTTTGGTATGACTGCCCAAGATAAATAGAGATGGCAATGCCTATCTGTGGCCTATATTCTGACAAGGGTGATAGGAATTGAGGATGACAACATTTTCATTACGTTTGCATTAATGCCAGAATTGCATAATATGAACTGCAGGCAATAAAAAATATTAAATCTCCATCTGGTCTCACCACACTATGAAGAGGTTTTCAAAATCACTTTTTTTGCTTGTCCTATAAAATTTTCTGAAATGGACTTACATAATGATGAATTTATTTAATTATGTTTAGAGACTTAAAACAATCACATGTCAACTACACTGTAAACAAAAGACACCTAATTACTACTAAAATTGCAGGTGGAAAACATAAACTGATATATGTAACCTGTGATTGTACAAAGACAAAAAAAAAGTCAAGTCTCATAATGATGAATTTTGTTTTCTTAATCTACCCTATATATTTCATTCACACACAGGTATGCCAATTACTTCTATTGCCTACAAATGTAAATAAATTTAATCTATGGGGAAAATCATAATCTAAACAGATTTCAAAATGTTCAAATTCATTGTCTCCATTTAAACATTCATTAATAAAGTGTTTGTCCGCAACCTCATTAGCATACCTTCTTTCCCATAAAAAGCATAGTAAAAAAGAGAAACTGAAAAGGGGTAAAAAAAAAAAAAAAAAAAAAAAGAAGTAATGAAAATAGGGTTCGCCATACTAATTGCTCATGACCAGTAGCCCTAATGAAATAAAACAAAACAGAAACAGGACCGTTGGCTTAATTTCCCCCCAATCAACACACAGCCATTTCTCAGGGAAGAGAATTTGATCACAACTTCATTCAAACATGTAAAAGAATTACAGACTACTAAATAACAAAGGAAGCGTTTTAATAGTACAGGCCCATACTCGGTATTTATGCTAGAAAAACCCGGGTTATTTTTATCGCAGTACACTTATGCAGCAGATTTGCCCCCTTTTCGGAATATCCCGCTATTTTTATAGAGTATGGGACAGCTCTATTTTAATAGTGTGGGAACAGTAAATGATCTAAGTGATGGGGTTGTGTTCAATACACAGCACACTGGGAGGGGAAACCCACACCGTTAGGACAAGACTCAGAACACACAGACTTTGTACAGTTTTAATTAAGATGTATAGGTAAGAAGAAATCACTCTATTTTCAAATGTTAGCCAGGTGTAAAGAAAGCAGCCCCAGAGCCAAAATCCAATGTGTTTTTTGTAAACTTTACATAAGCTGTACATTTTTGTGAACTACAAGACAATGTGATCCACACTATTGTTTGCAGCTCACCAGGCTAGCCAATATCATGACAGAATTGCAGATTTTAACAAGATGATTTCACACATTAAAGACGCAAACACCGAATATATCTTCGCTTGGTAACAAATTTGAAGAAACCCCACTATCTTGAGTCACTGATTCATAGACAAAAATAAATATTTCTCTTAATAAACAAGCAAAGGCTTTTGCAGGCAAAATGGTCTACAAATATATTATATCTATCACGACTTAAGTAATCTATTTACTTTTCCAATCCATCTCACAACTGTAATAAAAGAGACAGTTTTAACAACAGAGCTATTGTTGTTTGCCAACATAAAACTGGGTCTACCAAAGTAAACAAAAGCCCTTTTGTAACAATTTTTGTCACTAGATCAGTATACTTGGCCTTTGAGTCCAAAATCGACTAAAAGTAAAATGTTGCCAATTAGACCACTTTGCCGTCAAAAAACTTATTAATAAAATTCAAGGAGGGATTCACTGCAGGCGTATAATTTATTCTTTAGGCCTCGTCATCCTCTTGGGGCCTCGGCCAGCCGGGCCCTTAGGCTTGGCAAACGCCTGACGAGCAACGTTCTTCTTAGGGTGGATCTCGTCGTAGATGAACTCTTCCGTCAACTCTGAGGGAGTATCCACTTCGATCTGAGAAGGAAATTCAGTTGCAATTGGTTAGACTCAATTTTGATAATGTATTTTTTAATCAAATAAAAAATGCTATGTAAAAGAATTTTTCTTTTCTTTTGTAAGGAGGATGAACATATGTGACAATTGACAGAGACCAAAATAACAGCTCCCCCCCCCCCCCCACCCAAACCCCAGAGATAGTAATATTATAAAGCTAATCTTGCAAGGGATACAGTCGTTTATGCTTGCGCTGAACTTGTTTGAGTTCAAATACAGGCAAGTTGATAATGTCCTTAACTATTTGTGACGAAGTGGATGGTGGGGAGTTCCACCAGTCATCCCATTTGTGGCAGTATGTGATGTGTCATAAGAACAAAAAGCCACACACTGAGCTTCTAAATGCTAACATTTGGTTCATAATATCTGCAAAGCAATTTTAACTCCTGTTAGTAATGTAACAAATGGAAACTAGGTTTGTAGTGAAATAAATACTGATACACCCGTATCAGTTTGCTGAAAAAATTCCGGTCACAAAGAGTTAAGTCCACACCGATATTCTTCTTTACATTTCTAAAAACAGATAAATTGAACAGACAACATCATCTGTTGTCAACTATACTGAGAAGAGCATCTCTTTCTCACGGTCTACAGTATTGCCTCTGACTCTGAGGGCCATCTTAGGCCAAGCAGTGAAGTGCCCGCCTCAAAACATGGAAGTCCTAGGTTCTAATCCTTCGTGACGCATTGGGATTTTTTATTTTACTTTTCATTGCTCCAACCCCTGTCTTATCCGCGATAGACGTTAAAGTGGAAGTCTCATTTGACCTCACATTGTTGTGAGGGGTAATTATGCTCAATAAAAGATGTAAGAGAAGATTCAGTGGCACCTAAGACAACATACTATGAAACTTCAAGTTCCACAAAAGACAAAAATGAGGCAATGGTTTACCTTCTTTTCTATCTCGATACCAGCTGCCTCTAACTGGTCGCAGAGAGGAGCCTTGCAGCTTGAGTACAACATCCTCTCCCTAATGGAACACTTGTAGCCCGGCATGGAATAGATAAACACTGGGAAGGGGAAATGAACAAATTGAGGTACAAGTAAGGAATAGTGTAGAGCTGCCAACTGGATATGAAGAAACATCCGGAAATCCAGTTATTCTGCCGTGATTATAAGCTGTTGAATTGCTAAGGATAGACCCAAGAGTGGTTCAGGTACCTTGATATCCATGTATATCAGGAAAATTAGTACTTCTGATAGTGAAAAGCCTGATAACAAACTTTGTTCCCGGTAGATGAACAATTATGGACCCAAGTTCGATCCTATGTGCGCTCGCACTGCAAACAAATTGAGTTACAAGTAAGGAATAGTGTATGGTGTTGAAAAGTCTAATAACAAACTTTGTTCCCGGTAGATGAAGAATTATAGACCCAAGTTTGATCCTATGTGCACGAGGACTGCAAACAAATTCAGTTACAAGTAAGGAATAGTATATAGTGTTGAAAAGTCTGTTAGCAAACTTTGTTTCTGGTAGATGAAGAATTATAGATTTTGAGTTTGATCCTACTTGCGTACCATCTCATTTTTCTGCTGGGGTTTGTCTCTCTCAGCCCAGCTTGGCCCTGACTGACATTGTCGAAGATGTAGCCTGTCTCCTAGATGACTTTACAGTATTGCAAGTGACATAAAACTAGTAACCAAACCAATGCACATGGAAAAAAAAAAAAAAAAAAAGTAATCAAACCAATCATAACCACAAAATTATAGAAATGTATATGTAACTACATTGGAAGACAGGCAAAAAGAAGGGCAGACTATGGGGCCATAATGTGTTGCACAAACTAAAACCCTCAGAAGAGTTTATAATAAACCAGCAGGTGAAACTGCGATCCAAGTGTTAAAATGCAAAAATGAATTTGTCTACTAGTATTTATAATAATGTTGGAAATACGGTAACAACAAAGTAAATGACAATAGTGACATAAAAAACAAAACAAACAAAAAACAAAAAAAACAAAAACAAAATTATTTTTTTTATTTTAAAAAGACAATAGCGACATGTCTCACCAACGCTGTCCATAGCATCACCCTCGTGGGTGTGGCTGAACCGAAACAAGTGGTAGCGGGCGCTCTCCGTAGGCACATGGGACACAAGCTGGTTGACTCGTATCGTGTCCGAGGACGCCGACTCAACAATTTCTTTGCTAAGATCAAGGCACTGAAACATAGACAAAAAAATAATTTCTCGATGACGGGCAATCATCAAAAAACCAATCATGACCTTTAGTGCAAGGGCAAGCAGTTTCTAATATTAAGTATGATGAAGTCTATGGCTACGTGACATCATCCAGTCACTCGTTAGACCGCCTGCCGGACTCATAATCAGAAGGTTGTGGGCTCGAATCCCGGCTCGGGTTCGATGTTGTGCCCTAGAGAAAAGCACTCTGTAGGAATTTTCCCCATTTCATCTAGGTGTAGATAAGTACCCGGTGAAAGAAAGCAAAAGATCTTGTCAGCATGTTAGTGTTTGAGGGCTGTCAAAAGGCAACTTGCACTGTATGTTTTCAAGGAAGTTGAGGTTTCTGAATGACTTGGTCTGCTGGGGTAATAATGATTGCAAAGCCTATAAAGCTTGCTTTCGAGTGAAGATATGCACTATATAAAAATACAATCCATTATCACTCCTGGTCAGACCCTTGGTTTGTGTGTGGTCTCAGGTTAAAAATAAATCAATAGAGCTGCTCCATACTCAATAAAAAATAGAAGAAAATGGCGGGATTTCCAGAAAAGAGGGGGCAGATCTTCTGCCTAAATGCACTGCAATAAAAATAACCCTTGGTTTTTCAAGCACAGATACGGAGTAAGAGACTGAACTATCAAAGGTCAACCCGGGATGAGAGGGACACAACATGCTAGAAGGAAGGTGGAGATGTTCGTCAAAGGTGAGGATTGAATTCCTGTCTAACGGACACAGGTGTACAGTAATGAAAGTGAGAAGTGCATTGGTAGCAGTGTACGTGTATCAATCATGAATCAATGTGCATTAAATCTGTCTATCACATGTTTCTCTATATCGTCACAGTACTTCCTAAATGGCCTAATTCTGATTTGAGCCATTATGGAATATACCCATTACGCAATTTCCCACATGTTAGTGCATAGTTTAGTACTACAGTCATTTAAAAGTGCTGGGCCATTTTCCTACAATTCAATACTTCTATGATGCCTTAACTTGCAACATATTATACTGAGGCCAAGTAGTTTTCTTTGATTATATAATCTCAGAAGTGCAGAAAATTAATTAGGCCATATTGGGAGCACCATGGCGATACATAAACTACCATAATATATCTAATGTTAGAACTGTCAGAGCAATTGTTATTTGATATATGTACCTGCATACACACTGTTGAAACAAAAATTTTCCCAGAGGGACAAATAAAGCCATCATTTAATTCTTCTATAATAACTGGACTCATTCTCACCAATTGTACATAGTTAACAGCTCCATCCCTGAAGGACACCACGGCGCTCTCGGCGTCTGGGGTGAGGGGGAAAGCCACACCCTGCATTGTCTGTGACTTGGTGTCCACGTGGATATGAGCATTCACCTGATGGAACATTCCAAAGAAAATGTTAGTTTGTTTGGTTGGTTGAGGTCTTACGACACTATTGATACTGTATGGTCATTTCAGCGTCAGGAAGTAGATAAGGGAAATCATGGGCTGAGAATTAACTGGTTGTAAGTCCAGTTTTGGATTTTGTTAAGGTAGATATTAGACAAGAATTGTTGATGAAATTGCTACCTCCGAAAAAATGTCATCTATAAGAAGATAGATCATGAATTTATATTGTCCTTTCATGGCACATTTTCTTTTATGGATGAATAAAACTGAAATTCCCTGTTGAACTTTGAAATGAAAATATAGTGGTTGACAAACTTTGACGTTAATTTTCTCAGCTCACTTAAAAGTGGACATAGAACGAGTTAATTCCCAGTCCAAGAAATGTTAACATACAGAAAAAAGTAGAAGGAACAAACCACACCAGAGTGCCTGTCAACAACCCACAAAGAAAATATCAACAAAAATAAAGACTTATAATACATGAAATCCTGCTGGCCTTTTACCAGAATATTTTGTGGGGATGGCAGCTCAACTATCATAATTCGATTTTCTCAAAAACCAAATTAGACCAAATTAAGCTTTAAATGTGATGCTAGGGATAAAATGCGTCAAGTTGCCAGACCTTTTGAACTTACAAATGAGTAATTCATATAAAACAATGCATCAGGAGTACCTGTTGCTTGCATTCAACTTTGATTGTAAGGTTCTAGCTGGCATCAAATTGTCATGCTACAAACAAAGAAAGAAGTAGGAGCAGTGGACCATAGCAGAGCACCAATCAATTATACCCATTTCTTTTGCTTCACAAACAAAATTTAATTTCCTACAAATACAAGCCAGACATCTTAAAAGTGTTTGATTGAGGTTCCAGGACAAAGACATTGAGCTACTGATACCAAAAATGAAAACATTTAAAGAGGCATGTGCTTAGAATAACAAGTCAATTCCCAAAATGGTAGGGCACATAATTTTTCACTTATGTTCGGACACGGTTAGCAGCAGCAATTGAGAAGCCTGCAAAACGATGAACTTATGCCAAAACTCTTCAAAATAATTCATCCATTTTTTCTTTTCCATGACAACTTTGGTCTTTGGGAGCCCTCACAGCAAAATCAGGCCAATCAGATCATGGATCTCAAATCATGCAAGTTAATCGTGGAAACAAAATGGGATAAGATATGGAAGACGACATGATGACAAACAACTTTCGAAATCTATTTTTGTTACCTCTGTATGATCTTGAAGCAAAAAAATCAACTAATTCAGGCTTTGTTATACAATATTGCTAATCTATGGATGACAAAAATACAACATCTACTACTGAGTTGAAGTTAGAGCATTAGATGTGTAAAAAATCATAAATTACAATTTGATTGTGTATGTATGTCAAAGTGGAGCAACTGAAAATTTGCCATATTTGTGTACCACATCTTCAAAGTATTCAGTCGTAGTGCCCTTGTTGCTCTCATTTGAACTCCTACATTCTGGAGACATAATATAATATATCTCTACTGTATACTGGATTTGTTACGGTTTTATGGCACTTTCAAAACACTAAGATCAATTGGGTGACAGGAGGTAGAGTAGGACAACAGGGAAGTGGTAAAAGAAGAAGTTGGAGTAGAACACACCGGAGCGTTCCCCGAGGACTGTCCCAGCATAAATAGAAATATGGGAATACTTCAAAAGCTACCTCATAGTTGTCAGTTTTTCAAGAATATTTTAAATGTACATAGATATAGTGTTTTCATTGTTTAGACATATTTCCTCTATCATACAACACAATCTAAAAAAAAAAAAGGAATATAAGCAACCCAGTGGGGAAACTCCTACTAAAATTTGGACTGATCTTGTTTATTATGATATGATATATTCTTACCATTGAAAGTCTACCATGCAGCCTACTACTAAACCATGAATCATGTATAAAATATCTGCTTTCTCATTGAGTACCGGGTATTGCAACTTTTACCACTGTTTTCATGATATGATGAGAAAATTTTAAGCAAAGTCAAGGATCTCACCCATTGGTGCAGTTTATTAAGGGACGAGCGTACAGTTCTACGCAATATGCAAATTAGTGGCCATCATTTGTCTGTTAACACAGTAAAAGAAGCTGAACGCATTGAAAATCTCCTTCTTGATGAATCGAGGCTCAGAATTCATGACAACGCTGATGACCCAGACCTTTGTAAGTTCACAATTCAGAAAATTGTCTTTATAATGACTTGAATTAATGGTGAGCTGCTGTTGTTTGTTTGTATGGGGTTTTACGGCTCCATGTTGAGCTGCAAGTCAGCTGACAGAATACTATGAGGCTGTGCATGTCAATGTTTGCACAGCATTGTTGGAGCTATGCAGGCAAACTGCATGTGTCAACATTGAACCTGAGCCTGTTGGTGACGTCCATACATGGACCCATCTACCTTACATTCCTGATCTTGCTCTTTCAATTTTTCATCTGTTTGGACCGAAAAAGAAATATTTAGCCAGGAAAAACGTTCATAATAGTATAAAGTTTGTGGAGATTGGCTTTAGTAGCTTGATGCAAAATTCTACAAAGACGGTATGAATTTAATTTACTCATGCAACTATGGGGTAAATGCTTGACCATTCAAGAGGACTGCATTCACAAAGAAAGGGATTCTTCTTGCTAGTTCTGGGACAGCCCTTGTACATAGAACCAAAACACAGGAATTTACGCAATTACAGGCAAGTTACCTGAACAAGACAGATTCTAGACAGGCAAAATTCATATTCTAATGGTAGCAAATTACTGCCAAGCAATCAGCCAATGACAGGCAGTATTATATTAACACTCTCAGAGAAACACTGAACAACACAAAAAGCAGTTTGAATTCTGGAGACTAAATCAAGCAAACTTGACTATGCTGCATTATGAGAACACAAAGTCACTGCACAAAATGCCCCTTACCACGGCCATCTGAGCCTCCAACTATAAAAACAATGAACACTTTGTGGAGTATAATCATTGCCCTGGCGTTGAGAATAAATCATTGGCCCGGAGACACCGCAACACAAGAGAAAACACTAAACCTATGACAATGAATAATATACATGTATAACGACAATTGTCCAATTTTCCAGGTCTATTTGATTTTACAAGCTCTTAAATATAGGTCAAAAGGTACAATTGAATGAAATGAGACTTTCAAATATGAGTAGTATGTTGTTTTGACAAAGTTTATGACATTGTAGACACAAAAAGGACAGTTTCAGTGCTAATAAGTAGAATAGGAAAATAGTCACTCCTAAAAAGAGGTAGAAGAAACAGTGTCACAATGCCCCTACAATCACCCTTACATCAGTAGAGCAGCAGCTTATCATTTCAGCCCTAGATTCAGGGCTCAAAGATATTATTTGAGCGTGACTTCAGTGGGTGCAAGTGCCTGGTGCGATACCTCTCAGGGAGTTAATTCTATTGTTAAATATATGAAGAGCTTCATGACAAAACATGTTATGTACTCAAGGAAAGATACTGAGAGAATTGCAATTGCAAGTCTTCGTAATTTAACAATGTTTGTAAAGGAAAAAATCAGCAGTTTTACCATGATCTTCAGCCTACTATCACCACTGCAATGTCATTCAATACCAAGAAACAGAAAAGCAAGAAATAAGTAAGAGTTAGACCATATCAAGAAAATCAAGAGGAAGATCACACCAAAGCACCTACCAATCACTCGCACATAAGTATAAAATAAAAATTTGCATTGGTCTATACTTCAAATGAACACAATGATGAAAAAGAAGTAGGCCTACACGTACACTGAGACTTATTTTCTATTACCCAGCATGGTTGTGAATGATGACACTAGTTTGACCATTGACACAAAGAAAAGTCACAGCTCAAAAACACAAAAAAGGGAATGGAAACAGAGCAAACACATTATAGAAACAGAAGAAAGCAAAAACCAAATCCAACATCTTTACTCAATCAACATCAAAATTAGTCAAGTCTAAGAAAAAGAAAATCAAAGCAACAACCACAACATAGAGAATAAAAGACAATAAGAATAATAACTTGTAGTCCTACTCAACACAACCAGACGCACCTCATTTTGTTTGATAAGCTTCAGTTCTTCCTCAGCCATTGTGAGTGGGGCAGGGGCGTTTGATGCTTGGATGTGCCTCTTGTAGCCTCCGAAGTTCACATCACCCTGGAACAACACACAAAGGTTCTCTAGTGTTTTGTATGAGTTTGACATCCCTTGCAATATTAGAAGGTCATTTAAGAGACTGGCTTTTTCGATAATTCCTGTCAGGGCTAACCTAGGCTGAGAGTGGTGGATCCAGCAGAAAGATGCAGACGCTTGATCCCACTTGAGAATCAGGTTCAGATCTTCTACATGATGGGTGAAGAGCCTAACCATTACACCACAGATGCCAGTGCAGGCTGCTTAAAACTGCTAACTCAAACAATCAAGATGAAAAAAGGCTTCATTTGTTTTCATTCGGGCACTGTGTACGACTTGATATTAAAATGCATACAATTGCGCTTTCATAAAAAAAATTAGCAGACATCTTCTAATAAGTACATGAAACAAATGCTGAAGAATTGATTTTTGTGCTAAGACAAAAAGTAAGTTGTGTGGAATGCAGGGATGGGCAGTACATTTTTCTAAAAAGCAGCAAAGTTTTCCTAAGAATGTAGGTCGAGTTTATGTTTTCCGCTAATTGGACCAAGGACCTTGATGCAGATTATAGAAATGCTGCAGGTAGACCCAACACCTCCCCCATCCCCCCCCCCCTTAAAAAACAGCAATATTTTCATCCTTGGGGATAGCTCATTTTGAACCTATTCATGGCCTACCTTTTCCTATCATACTGCCTGGATTTAAAAAGGTAATTTTAAAATATTACCACTGGTCAAAAAGATACATTTCCAAATGTCATTTACTTTGCATAACCATCTGTTAACTTGAATTCTTAGGAATACTGAAAGCTTCAAACAAATCCTTGCACTAAAAGCATTCTAAATGTGGAAAAAGCAGCCTCTGGGGATACAAAGTTTACCCAAGGGTACAGGTACGGATAGGGTCAATAGCATGCAGATGACGTGTAGTAGTTCTCACCTCCACTGTCCCAAACAGCTCATCTTTGATCTGTCCTCCACCGAATTCTGTCTTCATTGTGGCTCTGGTGGCAGCGTACAGCATTTTCTGCCTCACCTGTCACAGTGGGATAATATGAGTGGGAGATTGACGAGTCAGGGAATAAATGAATGAACCATGTTTGTTCAGTATTTGAAGGTCATTGGCCCATAATACAAACACTGGTAGTGTCAAATTCATTTCAAGCCTTGAGAGTAGGAAGCAAACAAAAAAAACTATTTAAAAAATGTCACTTTTCAAAAAAGCAAAAGTGTATTCCAAAACAATAGAAACATGTAAAGAAAAAAATCACATTTGCCAAGTATCGCCACCCTGTTTGAATCCGTTTGGATCCCTCACAATATCATCTCCGTTGGAGAGCCACTCATCTCCTTATCTTCCAAAACAATGACACGTTGAATATACAATTGTTTTAATTCAGTTATATTTGTGTATATGTGTGTTCATGACTATATCGTCACTAAGACTACAGCTTTGACACTTAGATACAAGGTGCCCAAGAGCTGTACTTTCATATATTTTTTTTTTCAATGCACCATTATGGCATCTCAAGATTTTTCTAATTCATAATTTTCAATAATACAAATTGAAACCTACAAGCTGATCACTCTAGCAATTTTTTGTTGATGGTTAACGGCACTGTCAGCACTTTCAAGTCATTTCAGCCTTAGGAGTGCATCAAGAGATAGAATTGAACAATAGTAACACAAAGGGAAAGACATCAAAGGAACAGGCCAGATCTGGGTGTAACCAAACATTCCACTATCATCCTAACTTCATTCATTTACTACTTTCTCCCCTCACAGGCTGATACTACCATGCATTGCAAACATTCTAGGTATCACAAAACAAGAAAGTCTCATCAAGGTAGGACAGAATATACACTACTATGAACAGGTGTGAAAGAAAAGAGCAACAAAGGCACACACCACTAAGCAGTAGAAAAATCCTCAAATTATCATATACTTTACTAATTACTCAGCACTCATGTACATGAAATTGTTCTAGGTACAGACATCCTGCACAATGACCTCATAGCTACAACTGATATTCAGGGTTTTCTTTTAAAAGTAATGAAAAGAACTCACTCAAATAATAAAAGCATGCACAGCCAAAATTATCATCCGTTTCCAGATCATTAATGGGAGTTGTTAGTTCTTTTACTTGTATGTCAAGCAAAGGAATTTAGTTTGATCCAACATAATAATACCAAGTTTGAAATTTCTATACTATAGATATCACGAACAAATACAAAAATTAATAATAAAAAAGAGAGAACAGAATTAATTCTTGTGACTACAAAACCATACAGGCATTGTGGAAGACTAATCTATTTAGATTTTTCATGCAGAATAGAATAGTCTCACACGTCAAGAAACATTTGAAAAAAAGAAAAGAAATTTTTTAAAACTCACGGCTGAAAAATCTGGAGACCATGAAATGAAGAGCCACTCGAATCCCATACTGTTCTGGGAGTCGAACCTGTACAAGAGGTAGCATGGGATTTTCTCCTCAAGCAGGGGCAGCACAAGGGCGTCGTAATGTGGCTCACGTTAAGGACAACAATTTGTGGGAATTTCTCATCTTCGTGGTGCTTTAACATGGCTTTTTTTTTTTTTTTGGCTTAACGTTCCTTGAAACACTGTAAGGTCATTTAAGGGACGGGCTACTTCGACCCCGCCTGTCAGGGCCAACCCGGGCTGAGAGGGACAATGTCCAAGCAGAAAAAAAAGATATACTCGATCAAGCAAACTGCCCCACATGGGACTCGAACTCAAGTCCTCTGTGTGACAGGTGAAGTGCCTAAACCATTACACCACAGACGGTGGTAACATAGCTTTGATTGTTATGAGTTATTTATGTATACAGCTCCTTCCAAAGTATACCATATCAACACCAGAAAAATAATTTGCGGAAATTATTTACCTAAAAAATACTTCGCAGCATACTAAATACTTTATTTGCTTGTTTGCAGCTTTACGGCTCCTTTAACACCATAGGATCATAGCACCAGAATTTTTTACGACTACTACCCTGTGGGTTTTGTGCCTGTATTTTTCGCAGTATCAGACTGAAAAAAAGGAAGGAAAGAGCGAAAGGTATAGGGGGCAATACACGGAAAGGCTATCACACATTTGCCCCACAAATGAGGGAAGTACGAGCAACATTACACCATTCGAGGGTATATTCCTACAAATTGAACACCTGTACAATCAAATTAAATTAGGTAAAAAATTTTAAATACACATCCACATTGCGTGCAAAAACCGTCAACACAATGAGTTAAGTAGGTTGAACTTGTCTATTTATACAGTTGCCAGCTTCTTTGGCCGTTCTAGCTTAAAGCGATGAAATAAAAAACAGTAGGCCAATTGAAGCTAAATTCAACCTCTGGACTAAAATGACACTATGATAATAATTCTATCTGCTTTCAGTGCAGATGAAAGCTAAGATAAAATTCAAAGGATATCTTCCTCCCATGTTCCTCTTGGTTCGCAGGAAGCTGCGTATGTGAGTTCCTCTGTAAAGACAGAAAAATTGAGAATCAGTGTGAAAAAGAATTAGAAAATTGAAACAAAGTTCTCCTCTTTTATTGAGATACTCAGTTACTTTAATCATAACACAGGAACAAAAACTACCCCACTTTCAATAAATAACCTTCTATATTTTCCCTCATTCTCAACAAATACTGATAGATTGCATCTACAAAGAGCATTTCCCCAGTAGAAAGCAAGCTCTATGCACTTTACAATCATTAGCAGACGAAGTCAATCAGAAATCTTCTCAACTTCCTGGGAAGCATACAGTGCAAACTGTCATTTTGAAGGCGCTAAAGCACTAACATAATAACAAGATCATTTGCTGTCTATACCTATTCACACCTTGGGAGAGTGAAGAAAATTTGCGTAAAGTGCCTTTCCCAAGGACACAATGTCGGGCCCGAGTTGAAATTTGAAGCCGCAACCTTCTGATTACAAGTCCGGCAGCCTAACCACTATACTACCAACTTCATACATACTTAATTAATAATTTTGTGCCTATGAAAGTTTATGTTTAATTCTGATTATTGCAATTTCACGTAAGTCCAGGAACGTATTGCACTCGACTACTTTTTCATAATGAGCTTTCCATATCATACTCCATGCACAAACGCCAGTTTTTACTTTGAAATATCAGAGATTTAAGACAGGAATACTCACCATTTTCTAGATCTATTGAAACTTTGAGCACCCTAACACTGCCATCTTTTGCAGATGCCAAAAATGTCCTCAGCTCAGGATTTGCTGGTAAACAAAAGAAATAGATTTGCTGGTGAACAAAAGAAACATCTGAGTATCGTTGGCTGAGCGGTAGTGTGCCTTCCTACAGACGAGGAGGTCCCGGAATCAAACCCGGGAAGGTTCACAGGGATTTTTTCGGAGCTTTCATGGCTCCAACCCTCATCCTATCGGAGATGGACATAAAATTCAGAGGTCCTGCCTCGTAAATGACCTTGCAGTGTTGCACGGAGCATTAAATCAAACCAAAAAGAAATAGAAAGAGCTCACTATGATCCTAGATATAGTGGGACAAAGTCTTGAAAACAGTGAAAGCTGTTGAAGGAGAGTGCACAATAAGTCGGCTTAAAAAGCTTCTTTTCAGGCTCCTCATTGTACCGTGTAGTATTCTATACTTTACTGGTCAAGGAAAGAGATGGGCAAACATAACAGCCCTCTTCAGGGCAAAAAAGAAGCAAAACTGACCTTCTCAGGGCAAACGAAACAAAACGCACTGTGCCCCTCAGGGAAGTCTGCATGGGATGTCACCCCTCACCTATTCCGCTCCTCTGGGGTACTGCATTTGGTAACAAACTGCACACTCCAGGGCAAAAAAACTCCCTTCTCAGGGCAAACCAAACTGCCCTTATCTGGGCTAAAATGGGAAAATGACTGTTAAAACAGTCCCGGCTCTTTTGGGACCGAAAGGCCATTCCCCTACGCCTGCAAGGCGTGTGGCTCCTACGCCTGCAAGGCGTGGAGGAAAGAACAGTAACTCCACAAAGAGAGGATGCTTATGAGAATAGTGGATTGAGTAGCAGCACAAGATACTCCCTGCTCCCTTTGTTCAATAGGCACTTATATTAGTGGTCATGCATTAGAGACAGGTCCTTGGAGGAGGGCAAAGTGTGAGTCCATAGTTGGTTAGTTTAAAGTTAGATTGAGGCGCCAGCATCTTTGGCTGTTTTAGCCTCATGTGTGGGAGTCCAAAGGCGTAGGGGCTAGTAAGCCAACTGAAGATTGAGGGGAAGGGAGGGATGGATGGCTTTCTCTTGCACTAGGACACGATAGTAAAAACAAAGAGCTTTGTTAGTTTATCTACGTTCCAGCCAATCAAGTATAATTTAAAAACATGTTTTTGTTTTCCAAATGTGAAATTTCACACATTTGAAAGCCCTTCCCACCAAAACTATTTCTTAGATAAAGGCTCCTTTAAGAGTCATCATGTGAGAGGGATTTAGAGGCGTACTGTAAGAAAAAAGGGAGGGGAGGGGGGGAAGAGATGTGTATTACTGAAGGGCAAGCCTTGTCCAGATGTCTACATTAGCCAAAGATGACCACACTTTTAAAGTCTTCTAAAGGGCCATCTGAGGATCACTTAATTAGCCTGCCAGGAAGTCTGAGGAAGGGATGTGTCTGTTGGCTTACAACAAAAGCCACAGTCGCATCTCACAAGTGCAGTTAGATCCTACCATTGACGTGGACCTTCACCCAGCCCATAGGGCTCTACCCATGACAGTTTTATTATTTTTATTATCGTTTCAAATCATAATCAAAACTGTCAGCAAGTATAGAGAACTATAATAAAGTGAAACAATGAAGATGGAAAAACAAATTTGTTGAAGTCATAATATTGGATTTGAAATTTAAGCAGGTTCATAGCAGTATTTGGCCCAGTGGAATAGGGTTCGTAGAGAGGTATACATAGAAAAAATTCTTTTCTCCAATAGCACGTTAGACGAACTCAGTCTCACATAAGGTGGGTTCCTCAGACCACTGTGCCTGTGTAAGGTAGGATGAGTATGACACTAGTTTAGTTTGCCTTGTAACACCTGCAGGTTGTAAGTGATTTTAATGTGGGCTACTTCGATCCTACCTTACAGGACCAACCCAGGCTGAGAGTAGAGGGACAAAAAATTCCATCAGTAAGAAAGATGGAGATAATATATGTTTCTCCAATGTGGGGATTCAACTCCAGTTGATTGCATGATATCTATGTAACACTAACAATAATATTTAATAATAGATTGCATTTATAGAATGGAGCGCATTTCCCCACTCGAAAGCAAGCTGTCTATGCGCTTGAATTCTACTGGGATTCATCCCTCTCACCTCGGGTTGACCCTGACAGGTGGGTCTAAGTAGCCCGTATCTTAAGCTGCTACTGTTACACTACAGCACAGATGTTCATAGAACAGGGTATTAAGAGTGTGTTAAGATTTGGTGGTTCACATTAAAACGGCTCTTATAATCTAAAACTAGAACGGATTTTTCCCTACATGACATACACTTTATTTTTACTGGGACTGAGGCGGGACTGGGAGGACTAATGACCTTACTTAAAGAGTCAGAGGATATTGTCCCTTTGATTCAAAGTACTTAGATATTCGCCACACTTTGAATTCAAAGTAAAGGCCAAAACTAAGCAACACTACACTACTACTACTACAGACTACAGACAGAGCCAGAGCCATAACAAGCAGGCCTGTCTTGTGGGCACAACTTAAACTTTAAGGCTATGACTAGTTAGTTACGTTAGGCCTAACTACATCAAGACAAAGAAGGCCTTGATTGATGAGGTATTAGTAGTAGTAGTAGTGTTAGTATTAGGTTAGCTTAATTTAATTTAGTGAGTGTGTTGTGTAGGCTTAGGCTGGGTGTGTACTACTGTAGTGTAGTGTAGCCAGGGCGGAGGGCCTAGTAGGCCTACCCTACATGGATAAATTCCTCTTTTCTCAACAATAGAGCCCCATCCAGGACTTCCTTCTGGTCCACGCCTAACTCAAACTTCTGTTACTAATAGACTTGCATTAAAATTAATTGAGTTAGACGGGACTTAGATTTCGGGACACTCCCCCTCTGGCCTCTTTTCCCCGGTCCTCAGTCAGTCTTCGAAGTCCGACTCGACTGACTTCGTAGAAGTTATGGGAATCAAAAAGATCTACACCACAAATCTAAACTAACTTCTCATTTACAGGGAAAGAAAACGTGACATTTTCAAACGACGTAAGCTACCTGTTATTCCTGTCTGATGCGACATGTTCGCTGATTGATAAGTGATGAAAACAGTAAATTTTCTTGACGCCGCAAAGGAGGAAGTGTTTACAATGCAGAGTTATGACCCTTCGCGGAAGTGAACTCTTCACGTCACGAGACTCGTCTTCCGCTATCTGACTCTCTTGAATTATTTCGAGCTCTTGTACTTGTAGATAATTAAGTTATTAATAAATTAAAGTTGCTTGAAAATCGAAAAGTGGTACATTATTATGTGTGGGCCTCCATGTAGCCTATAGTATGCTCGTCTCCAATTAAGAATCGGACTCAGGTCTTCTGTAGAATTTAGATTATATAATTAATAATTCTTGTACATACATTATGTGATTTGGTTTGGTTGCCAGTTTTAAGTCCCCTGCAAACTGTAAGGTCATTAATTTAAGAGACGGGCTACTTCCACATTGCCTGTCAGGGCCAATCCGGGCTGAGAGTGAAAAAATCCCAGCAGAATTTTTTTTAATTTTTTTAAAATCAGATCGTCCGCGCTCGTGATCGAATCGGGGTGATCCGCATGACAGGCAAGAGCCTAACCATTAGGCTACACCACAGCGCCGGTCATAATTACTGTATGTGAGTTTAGTGTCATCTTGGAAGGACTTGTTGACATTGTATTCATCCTCCTCGGGGATCGAACTTCCGTCCTCTACGTGCAATGCGAAGAGCCTAACCATTACACCACGAATGCCGGATGGCGTGTTGTGCAAGTGAACAATGAACAAGGCCTTGGGGAAATAGAGACCAAAAGCAGTGGTTTTCTGCTGGGGTTCATCCCTTTCACTACGGGTTGACCCTGACAGGCGGGTCGAAGTAGCCGGCCTCTGACCTTACACTAGGCCAGTTCTCAAGTCTCAGAAAAGGCCCGACAGTCCCGATAAAGGCTGGCCACAAGCGAGCTACCTGATAGCTTAGACCTTATAGTATTGCAAGTAACTTAAAACTAGTAACCAAGCCAACAACAACAACAACAACAAAAATTTCCAACGTGACGAGTAACGGTATTCAATATTTTGTTCTACACTCGTTCCGAATCAACTGGGGATTGCTCATATTAAGAGGCTGTGTAAACCATACATTTCATGCAATGGTATAGACCATTGCTAAATCTTTCCCCTCCCACATACACTATTTGTTAAAACGAGCTCCGATAATATTCATAACAATGGGATTATTGTGATTTTTCTGCCGTCTTCTTGTTCCGCACCGTTGCACCGCCGAAACAAGGGCTGTTATTGGTTTTCTTACCACAGTAGGCTTATTACGTCCCTTGCAACGTAAGTAAGTCCATTTAAGAGACGGGCTACTTCGGCCAACCCGAGTGGAAAGGCACAAATCCCAGCAGAAAACCAAGAACGTCCAAACGTGGGATTGAGCTCGAGTCTTTCGCGTGATCAGCGAAGATCCTAACCATTACGCTACCGCACAGCAGACGCTGTTTTAAGGATTGCTTAATGTAATCTAACAAAGTTACTTGGTATGGTAGTTTTATTGTTGTTTTTTGGCTTTGCACCCCTTGTAACACTTCATTCTAGGTCATTAAAGAGGAGGGTTACTTAAAATTCGAGCCTGCCTGTCAAGGCCAACCAGGCCTGAGAGGGAAGAAATCCCAGTAAAAATGAGAAACCGCAGAGTCCGCAGATCGTCCGCACGAGGGAGGATCGAACTCGGGTCTTCCGCATGACAGGCGAAGAGCCTATCCCTTTACACAGCAGACGCCGCAACAAAATTATTTGAAGTGTGGTAGTCCAATTGTTTTTTTGTTTGGTTTTACACCTCTTGTAACACTTCAAAGGTCAGTAAAAGGCGGGTTACTCCATCATAGAGTCTGCGCTGCCATCTTGCCTGTCAGGGCCCACTCGGGCTGAGCTCTAAAATCGTGAGCTCATTGTCGTCTTAGATTGTTTCTAAAGTTGTGTGAGGCGAAAGTGAGAAATTATCTGTTTTAGCCAGGGAACTGAAATAGAAATATGTTAGCATCGCAAGAATCAGAGAAAGTACAAGGCAGCAACGGGTTTAAGACGAACAAGCAGACAGGAAATTCACCTTCATTTTCTTTGTTTAGGATTTTACAGCTTCATCAACACTACATGGTCATATCGGCTTTGACAAGCAGGGTCGAATTCGCCCGTCTCTTATATATCCTTACAGTGTTGCAAACCTTGTTGTGTTGCAAGGGACGTAGAACTGGTAATAAAACTAAACCAATGTGCATTCAGAGTTTGCTACAGACCATGGACGTCAACAAGGAAAGACTAGAGGGAAACGTAGAGGAAAGTCCGGATGAAAACTTTTGAAGTGGCAACAAAATATTTCAAGCAAACAAAAGAAGTCCAATGTGAAACAAAGTTTATTATTGTACCACAGACACTGTATTCCTAGTGTCTGTGATTGTACACAAAACAGTCATGATTCAAGAAACATTCTTTTTCTTCAGTAAAATACTTTTGTACATCATCAAAACATGTTTATCCCGCAGCTGTATTTGACCAGAGAGAGAGAGAGAGAGAGAGAGAGAGAGAGAGGGAGGGAGAGAGAGAGAGAGAGAGAGAGAGAGGGAG
>JAUKPP010267265.1:0-19914 GCA_032273245.1 Phyllaplysia taylori
AGGGTCGAAGTCGCCCGTCCCTGAAATGACCTTATAGTGTTGCAAGGGACGTTAAGCCCAAACCAAACCAAACCAAATTGATATGACATACACATTGTTCTGTCTCTGAGTCAATGGCTGCAACCATCATGTCCAAGTCAGTGCTGTATCAATAGTGGCAGTAAATTACTCAATGACTGCATTGCACTCTGCAGTCCTCTGGTCTGGAGAGGTTTTGAGACTTCATTTCACTCTCGCAGTATTAAGGTGCCAATTTTAAGGCTCTCCACTCCCAGGGTACAGAGCTAGGCTGCCATGGCTTTGTAGGTCTTTAAGACTACTTGAAGGTTGAAAATCCCATATAGTCTCTGATCAACAACAACAACAACAAATGTGACGTAGGTGTACAAACTTGGAGCCACAGTTGTGGCAACGATGCATCTGTTCAGTCTGAAGCAAATACACTAGCACCAGCATAACAGGACATTGACGGGACTAATAACCATACTGAGTAAAGCCATGCTATGATGATAAAAATGACTGCATTTATATAGTGCATATCCCCGCTTGAAAGCAGGCTCTATGTGCTTTACAATCAATACAGTAAATAAAGAGAAAAGGTGGGAATTCTAATGTCGACTTAAGCCGAATGTCGTTTTAACAGTCGAGATATGCTGGTTCTGCTGTATGTGAAAATGCCTTGAGATTACATAGAACAATCTTTTCAGGTTTGCATGGCTAAAACAGGAAAAGTAGCTGGCATCTCTATAAATAGGCATCTCTATAAATAGGTAACTTGTACAGCTTTACAATTTACACCCTTTGAAAAAACATGTATGATTTTGATTGCACATGTAGCCTACTTGTGTTATGCAGGTTGTAACTTATTCCAGTGACATACTCAGTGGAGTTTGCTAATGATCTAACAGTTAAAAGTTACGGTGAATGGATACAAAGATCTGCATGTGTTGCTGTAAAATAATCTGTGTCAGCTTGTGCTTTTTCACCAATTCTTTCAGAGACATTTTAGAATATTATTTGTTTCATTGTCAATCATGTTTTAATATGTATTCCTTTATTGATTAATTAATGTAGCAGTTAATTAATGTAGCAAATAAATAACACATTTAATTTCTCTTAGCTCAGAAACCATGGCTAATCAGTGCCGACTGTTTAAATGAGATTTGGAAAACGCTATATTGCATCAAAAGTACAAGATTAGATGTGTCAGTAATACAGTGCATGTAATTTGTAATCAGTTGCTTCATTGCTTGAGTACAACGGGCCATCATCTTCTGTTGGAGTAGTTTAATGGGTTTTTTACAACTTTTTTTTGTGTATAGAAATATGCTTGTGGGATTATTATGGTTGTAAATTTGTCTCATTTGTGTTGTGCATTGCAAAACTAAAGATTATTCCCTGGTGGAGCTACAATTTCTGCTGTTGGATATCTATACCCCAATCAGGAGAATGTACATAATATAGTGTTGAATAAGTGACAAGAACTAATAGTAGCAGGCTCCTATGCTTTTAAAGAAAAAGTAAGTAGGGCCTACCGTAGCTCTGCCACTTTGTCACACTCATGCCAAATTAGGGCAACCAGGTAATAGAATTTCTCTCAACAAAGTGAAAAAACATTGTTGCCATTTCTCCTACTTTGTGCAGAGAAACTAAGGTTACTGGCACTATGGTGTAATGTTTAGGCTCTTTGCCTGTCATGTGAAAACCCTCGAGTTATATCCCGAGCGCGGACGATCTGGTGTTTTTTTCTATGGGATTTTTTCCCTCTAAGCCCGGGTTGGCCCTGACAGGCAGGGTTGAAGTAGCCTATCTATTAAATGACTTATAGTGTTAAACGGGATGTAAGACTGGTAACCAAACAAAACAAAACTTAAGTTCTATTTTTCAGGAAAAGTTTGAGATATATAGAGCACCATGACCATTGTGACTTTTGGCAGCTATCACCTTGCATGTTGTGATTAAGGCACGTGACTTTCTTTGAAGCATGTATACTGGTATTTATTGTATCTCTTTTTTTGTAGGGTGGTGATTAACACTTTGAGGAGTTTACATTTTGTGACTGTATGGATGAATGTTTTGAGGTAAATTTTAAAAATAATTTTGGTGTCTTTCTTGTGGGCACCATTTCTGTGAAGGACATTCTCTCTCTGAGAAATATTTTGAACAGAGATGTTGTGTTTTGCTGAGTCATTGTTGTTTGATGCATTAATCGCAGGATGGCAGCTCAACTATCGTGGCATTATTTCTCCAACTTTATATGTGTTTGTGTGTGTGTGTGAGTGACAGAGAGAGTGAGAAAGAAAGAGAAATTATCAAGACAGAAATTGTTACCCCAAATTTCCTGTAAAAAGGACAAATGAAGATTATCTTATCTTATCTTATCTTTACAGGACAGGCAAAATTTGAATTCTGTTACTGTTACTATTCCTATCAAGATACGATCCATGTAGTGTAGCATGGAATTTTACCACTGTCTGTTGTGTTGTTTAATAAATCGCACTGAAAGTTGCAAGACTCAACCAGAATGCAGATATTTTATACAGGATGCATGCTAGATTAATGGTACATGGTAGACTTTCAATTTGGAAGTCTTAAGAAATCGCTGGACTCTTGAGATTTTACAGGACATGGGCACCTTGCCAGTGCCTTGGAATACAAAACTGTAATTTCGCCAAAATTCGAGCTACGATAGTTGTGCTACCACCCAGCAAAATTGCTTGTTGTTTCTATTTCTGCTGTCAAGAAGTTCACATATATATTATATATCTGTTTGTGCTGGTCACAATGTACATAAATGACCAAATCAAATATTATCCTATTAAGTTAAGGCAAATTGAAATGAGCACCCGTGCCAAGTTTGAGAAAAATCAAGTAGCCTAGTTTTTTTAAGAAATGAAGCAAAAGTTAGCCAGGAATTTTTTACCAGAATGTATTACATGATCGTATTCTTTTTTTTGTGTGTGTCTGAGAAAAATCAAGTACTGGTGGCCTAGTTTTTTAAGAAATGAAGCAAAAGTTAGCCAGGAATTTTTTACCAGACTGTATTACATGATGGTATCCTTTTTTTTTGTGTGTGTTTTTCACCTGTGGACTTTTCCTGTGGTCGTTTACGTGCGAATATTGTCCGTGACAAAGCTATCTTTCACCTACTGTATTCTTGGAATCTGAGATCGTGCTATCTTTATCTCTTACTGAACTGTACATGTTACGAATTTAACTGACCAGAATGTTAGAGATTGAAGTGGAAAAAACAACAAAAGAAGCTGGCGCCTCGTAAATCAATAAATAACTAGAGATGGAGGAAAGAACTTCTGAAGTGAGAAGATATCCAGCTTTGTAATAATACATGGGTTCTTATGTTGGTCTGGTACCTGATGCCACATTATGTTTATGTTCTACTTTTGCCATCAATATTGACAGCATTCCGACAGGATACATTGCCGTGCCCATAACGCTGTCCCTTACTCAATAAAAGTAGAAACAACAGCAGGATTTCCCTAAAAAAGGGGGCAGATCTGCTGTGTAATTGCACTGCAATAAAAATAATCCTGGGTTTTTCTAACATAAATGGTGAGTAAGGGACTTAATCATTGCCCAAGTCAGTTTTCATAGTTTTGAAAAAATTATGAAAAACTTTCAATCTGAGACTATAAGGGCCTTATTCTTCAGACATTTTCCTATGCTGTGAATAGAACTCGCTGGAAAATTTACAGAGTAATATGTTTAATCCCTTAGGCGAGAAATCTAGGAGTGAAAATGCCCAACTGCATTATGAGCGTGACTGACATGTATAAATAATTATCAGCACAAACCAATCTGTAAGCTTTTTTGCCCTTCTGTCTCTTGTGCCTTCCTCTGCCGCTCCCTCATTCTATTTTCCTTATAAATATAAATGTTGAAAATTGTGTTCTTCCTCAATGAAATATTGGTCACATATCAGGTTTTTCAAGATTGGATCTTACAATTTATTGATTTGATAGAGCTTTGTATGGTTGTTAGGCCTTTGTGAAGTATGAAATAATGTAATAATGATGTGAACAAATGTATTGAGCATTTTGTATCCTGTCATTTTCTGTATAGGCTACAGGGGATGCACACCAGTGCTACAGGGCAATGGAGAGTACATTAAATAATTATAACTTTGTACATGTACTACTAATGGACATTTTTCCAAAACCTAGTACAATGTACATGCATTAACAGTTTCTGGTGGTAATCTTTTGATTCACAATAGAATTTCATCCACAAAATTTGTGTAGTAAAACTATGTAACTTCCTTTACTTTTAACACTTGAAAAGAGAGTGTGTGTGTGTGTGTGTGTGGTGTGTGAGGAAAAAAAACAGGTCCTTTTTCTTGTGATTAGAGAGTGATGGCATTACAGATCGTATACTGGTTCTACATTTGCTTTACTTGATTCTTTACAATGCTTTCCATTTCATTTAGTATGATTTAGTTTTAGTGGGCCTTTAAATGAAAGTCTCTTACCAAGTATATTGCATAGACAATGACCACAGAGGTTCTCCCTTGCTCTACAATTAGCACATTTTCAAAACTCATAAAGCTTCATTTCAATCATCCAACCGGCGGTGTGGTGTAATGGTTAGGCACTTTGCTTGTCACGCAGAGGACATGAGTTCGAGGCCCGCGTGCGGCAGTTTGTTTGATTGAGTATATCTCCGTATTTCTGCTGGGACAATGTCTCCCTCAGCCCGAGTTGGCCCTGACAGGCAGGGTCCAAGTCGTCCGTCCCGTAAATGACCTTACAGTGTTGCAAGGGATGTTAAGCCAAAACCAAACCGATCAATCATCCAGGTATATGTCGTAGGTCAGATGGCTGAAGAATTTAAAATAATAAATAGTAAGGCCAATAATGTTCTTTCAACATGCATATCATTATCATATATACATGTACATAGCGCCACTGCCATCTTATTCAAATTTGCTACATCAAAACCCATCCAGATCTTTCTCTTGTTCTGTTCTATATTGTATGAATCAGCCCATGATGTATAACATGTTGAAATTATTCCATGTTGGCTCTCCCTATCATGTACTTTCACATTCCTTTTGTTATGTATATGAGATGAAATTATGACAATTTACAATAAAGTGCTCAACTTTGACTATATAAGTTTAATTGTTCAAAATGTTCAAAGCAGAAAAACACATGATCTACACGTGGGATCGAGCTCAGGTCTTGCCCACCATTAAACATGGAAGCCCCAGGTTCAAATCCTTGATTCGCTAGAACTTTTTCTCTATTTATGCTAAGTTCTAATGGTCTCGATCCCCATCCTATTGGAGATGTACAATGTATGTGAAAGCGAAGGTTTTATGCACTGACTAAATTGTCATGAATCACAACCCTGAGATTAATTTGGACATGAAAGGTTTCTGTCTAGATTTTTTGTTTGATGCGAATTGGTAACATCCAACTTTTAACGCAGTAACACAAGGAGGATGGATTAGTTTTGTGGAAAATTTCAATAGAACCCTTCAAATCTCAGGTTGCAAAATGTCCCAACATGTACAAGGTCAGATCGCTCCCTTAAACTGCAGTCAAACTTTAATAAAAAAACAAATGCCAGGTTTGGGCTGACCACCTTATTCCTGTAGAGGTTTGGCTTTGTTTTTAGTTTTGCACCCCTAAGTTTTACAACACTAAGGTCATTTAAGAGATGGGATACTTCAACCCTGCCTGTCAGGGCCAACCAGGATTGAGAAGGATGGATCCCAGAAGAAAGACGCAAACGCTTGTCCATGCGAGAAAATCTTCTGCCTGATACTGACAGTGACAGGCGAAGAGCCTTACCATTTCACCACAAACACTGGTCAGCTATGCTGGGGTGTTAGCCTTTTACTCTTTTCATTTGTTCATCATTTGTTTAGAGTTCCCCACCTGCCTACCGGTGTAATTTAATGGTTATGCGCTTTGGCTATCACGCAGAGGATGTGAGTTCGAGGCCCGCATGAGGCAGTTTGTTTGAACGAGTGTATCTCCATTTTTTTACTTGGACAATGTCCCTCTCAGCCCGGGTTGGCCCTGACAGCCAGGGTCGAAGTAGCCCGTCCTTTAAATGACCTTACAGTGTTGCAAGGGACGTTAAGCCAAAATGAAATATAAAAAGAAAACAGTTGCCTGGACACTGCAAGGTCACATTGGCTCAGCTAAACAATTTGTGTTGTATCAAAACCATTTCTTTCTATAGAATGCAATATCATTACAACTACAGAACAGCAAACCAAAATTACCTGAAAGTAACTTTCCTCACTTGAGTGAGATGTCCATAATCCTTGATTTACTGATTTCATATTTTTCCTAGTAGTATTAATACTGGAGCCTACAGCAGAACCAGTAAGTTTGAAAATGATATTTTCTTAGGTGGGAAGGCAAATAAAAAATGAGACAAAATGAGATAAGATTAACTATATTTTATTGACCCTCAACGGAAACTTGTGGCAGATATATACGAGAAAAACCATTTACATTAATCATCACAAAATGCAATTACATTACACTGATGAACAATGATAAACATACCAGAGCAAGAATACAAAGTATTCGCATTACCACCTTTGTTGTTGTTTTTTTGTTTTATCCCCCCCATGACAATCTATGAATAATTTCTACACGTTGCATTTTGTAAACTTTGTTTTCATGGTGAGTCCTATAACTTCAGTGTTTATTGACAGCTACGGACAAAATTATTAAGACAAAAGATAGACCACAGAGATTTGGAAATAACCCAAGTTCGTGTGACGCAGTTGCACAGAGATTGCATGCAGAATTTTCCTGTAAAAGGTGTGATGAGTATTTAGCGCAAACTACCAACTTTATGACATCATCATATACGAACACGTCTTTCAACATGGCAGACAACAATACAAATGCATCAAAGAAAATATCTCTCCAATATCTCTATGAAGGTGTAAGCAAGGACGTTAATTTCTTGGTCTGTAGTGCTGAACTATCTTGTGTGTCTGCCCACAGAACAATTGGCAAAATAAATGCTGTTGAGGGTTTAGAACAAGACAACTTTTTTAATTCTCAGCAAAACCCCCCCGTGCATAAATCAAACAATGTCCTCTAAATCTGTCATGGAAGGTAAAAAGACTTGTTCCAAGAGAGGGATTTTCCTCACATCATCCATTCTGGAGCTTCACAATATTTTAGGGAATTTTAAAAAAGAGCTGCAAACAATTTTGCTGATTTTCTGTATTGAAAGTTAAGAAGCTGAAACATAAGGCAAAGACACAAAAGTTGATCACAATTCATGAATTCCCCATCCCACCCCCCCACCCCCCCTCCATCACCCACCTATTTCATAAGAACACTGTCAGGAAACCTCAACACTTGTTTTAGTGGAACACGCTTCAGAGCAGACGCCCGTGCACTGAGTGACCTGTCCATCACCCGCGGGTCGAGGTGACCTTCCCTCCTGTGTCCCAGGCGTGCCCTGATTGTTACTGCTGTCCCGCCCTTCACTCGCTGCTTGCTGCTGGGCCTGGGCTGCTAGCTCTTCATTCCACTGGAAGAAAGAAGATAACAAGATGAAATAAGATGCACTGTATTGATCCACCTGGGGATGTACTATTAGTACATTTGGGTTTAAAAGCAAGGCAAAATACGACCAATGCAATGACAAATCTCAAGAAAATGTTCCAAAACTTTATATCACGTAAAAGCTAGTATAATAAACAATGTAACAAACTGATAAATAAATTTTGACGACATTTTTCTTTCTCACTGCTTTGCAATTCTTAGAAAAGATCAAATCTTTTCTCATTCAAAGTCCTGCTCAGAGAGGCCATAGCTGCTTTGCCTTGCTCTTTTATTCTTTAATGCTATTATTTTCTGTGGTGTAAAGATAAGACTGTTTGCCGTTGGTGTCAGAAGACCAGTTCAAGACCCATGATGAGATCACATTCACAGCTCATTTGTATGATGGGGAGTCATGTACTACTCAGCCTAGGTAGCACCTTCTAAATGACTGACTAGTGAAGATTGCAACTTAAGAAAAAAAAATGTACAAATTTGAGATACTTTCATCTCTCAAACATCATCATAATTCTACTTAGAGATCAGAGTAACGTAAGTACAAAAATATTGATTCATATAGATATTTACATATCACTATTGTAAGCACAAGACACACCCTTTGAGGACATAAGTAAACAGTAGTTTCATATTTCCTCACAGTGCTATGCCTAAAGTTTTGAGGGAAATAAGAAACTGAAAATCAACGTTTTGGACCGCGGACTCTGATTTGGGGTGGCAATATGCTTTTTTGAATGCCAGGTCTGCAACAGTTTCAATTTTCAATGCTTTTGTTAAAAACAGCCTCTCAGGTAGGCCCACTAAAATATACAAAGTAGACTACAAAATCAAAACACCTGACATTTAAATAAAATTGTCTTACCTTTCGTCTCTCTTTGTGAATCTTGCCAATACCAAGTCTGAAAGGATGAAGAGTAAAAGATTACAATAACATAATTGTTCAGTCACACAATGTTGAGCTAAGTATAAGACAAAAGATAAAAATCAGCAAAAACGAAATGGGTTGTGGGAATTCTGAAATGCCAAAAACATGATGTCATTAGTAACAGGTTCAGATTTATCACAGAAGTTTTTAATAGTAATGACAAATACTTCATACTATTTTCAGTACACAAGATTCAGAAAATAGGAATTCAAAGCAGGAATATCATGATTAAGGACACATGTATAGAAACAAAAAGAGAAATTCAACACTAAAATTAGTGTGATGACTCTCTCTAAAGAAACCACCAGGACCCAGTACAAATCAACTAAGAGCCATAACCATCACAAATTTTTGTGAAACTTTGTCAAACCTAGACAAAGAGCCTAAAAACTCGACTGGAGCCGAAAGAACCTGAAATGATCAACATCCTTCTTGACGCCAGAGCTCTATGCCCGTTTAAAGTAGATCTACCAATGAACTACCGAAAGCAGGCGTTGAACAAAACTGAACTCCGCTGAAAGGAAAAGAACTTCAATTACTTGGTTGAAATTTACCTGGTTAGTTAGTTTAAAGTTAGTTGTTTATAGAGGCCCCTGCATCTCTGCCTGTTTAAGCCGATATTTACCTGGGTCGACCTTTGTTAAGACCCTCCAGCATGACACAAGCCTTGCAGACGTCGTTGCTGGAGATGTAGTGACATCGCGTGCACGTCGCTGTTGGCACAGAAACAGAAAATAAGAAACTGGTCAGATTCAATCCTTTCACAGTTTACTTGGTGCACAGCGCACATCCTCAATTTGCACACCCCTATGCTATTTATTACTAATACTATTACTTTGCTTCATTTCCAATAAATTGAATCGAAAGCTTGTAGAGTGGGATCTGCTCAACTCATTTATTTCCTGATCGTGAAAGATATAAATTTTCATTGCCATGTAGGCTACAAAGTCTGTGTGCACTGTTGGTAAATTCAACTATCATACCACCCTTTATCAAGGCAGGTAGGCCTACATCATATCAGCTGTAAGGAGGTTCAAGTGCAATCTCTCACAAGATCAGACATACATATTAATTATTCATTTTAAGACAGATGGTTTGGTTTTGGTTTCGTTACCAATTTTATGTCCCCTACAACACTGTAAGGTCATTTAAGAGACTAGCTACTTTGACCCTACCTGTAAGGGCCAACCTGGGCTGAGAGGGAAAAAATACTTGCAGAAAAAACTCAGATCGCCTGCGCTCGGGATCAAACTCAGGTATCTCACATGACAGGCAAAGAGCCTTACCATTACACCACAGCGCCAGTAAGAAAGATTGGCTCAAGGGTTGAGGGAATGAGTGTGTTGAAGCAAGATTTATCTGATACAACAAACTATGCTATTCATTAATAAGGTAAGATATACTTTATTAATCCACGAGGGAATTTTGGTTGAATCTGTAATGTCACTAGTAACTCATTGTTTATGATCTTTTTTTTTCAGGGTGAAGTCTTTTGTTCCTTGAAAATGTCCTTTTTAGTATGAGTATGAGTGCAAAACTGCAATGGGTCTACTCACTTTGTGTTGGCATGCGCACTTCCTTCTTGACCTGCATGCTCTCACCGCTGTGGATGATGTCTGCGCACAGAGAGACAAAAACAGCACAAATTTAGGAATACACATACAGCCTTGTGTTTGGCCATGTCAATGTATGTAGTGATTGAATATGTGTGTACGTATGTGTGAGCATGTGTAAAAAATGTGTCTATTGAAGAGTAGTGAAAGTTGCAATACTCAAACAGAATGCAGATATTTTAGACATGTTTTATTGTGGTTTAATGGGAAAATGGTAGATTTTCCCAAGTGAGTGACCACCATGAACCATGTCTACAATATCTGCAATCTGGGTGAGTATTGCAACTTTCATATTGTTTGTATTTACACATCATGTGTTACAAACTCTGTCGAATCCTTAGGGATCCCGGACTGCAGTATCTCTGTTGGAGAGTCACTTTCATCTTCGTCTATTGAAGAGGACACATTTATCTTTTAAAATTATATCCTGTGTTTTGCGGTGTGTGTGATCCTTTTCCCTATGATGTGCTTCTACTCATCTATCACCGCCCTGTTTGAATACCATTGAATCCCTCAAAGCATCATCTTCGTTTGAGAGCAACCTATCTTGCTAACCACCTCTATCGAAGATGTGATAGATGAACAGAGTGAGAGGGTGATTGAGAAAGAGAGAAAGGGAGTAAGAGAGAGAGAGACAGAGAGAGAGAGAGAATGGATTACCTATGATTGCACTGGGCCTGATCTTTTCCAAGTCTTTGATGAATGCTCTTGCAAACCCTCTGTGAGGTAGAAAGGAGGGAAAGAGAGAAACAAAAAAATACAATTACCTCACTGCAATAGACAGCCTACGAACAAAACAGTTGTTAAGACAGGCATAAATGAAATCAGGCACTCAATATCAATATGGCTATACTCGCAAAAAGGGAAGTCCTTTATAGTGAGCACAAGATGTTGCATTGTCATCATGGAAAGGATGAACAAACACTGGCATTTGAGACTTGCTGGGAAGTATTCAAAAACTTAAAGCCTGTTAAAGGAAACTTTGTGAGCTTTTTCCCTCACGTTACTGCACCAGGGTCAAGCAAAGATGACATGACATAACAGGTGACTCAGCTGCAACCATTATAGGTCAAAGTGTTATATTGATACTGGCAGAGTAAATTACTTTAACTTAGTAACTATATTGCACCAAGCAGTCATCTAGTCGTGAGAGACTGCAATGCTTTCCTACATCTTGCAGTAATGAGGGGCCAATTTCAAGGCTCTCTGTTCCTGTGGTGCAGATCTAAACTGCCATGACGTAGGTTGTGAAGACAACATGAGGAATAAAATATCCCATACAAGTCACTGTTTGGCAACAAAGATAACATCAACAACAACAATAATAAAAGCTCAAAGGCCAGGAGAACCTACATCCTGATGCTCTCATAATAATCGGCCACACTCCATCCATGTAAAAAAGGTTAAAAGTATTGACTAAATGATATAACACTGCAAGAAGATAATAAAGCTAATATTAACCTGATTTTTTTTTTTGCAAGGAGAGATTAAGTTAAGAAGGAACAAAAAGGCAAAGTGCAGGTGCCCTGATGTTATTATTGACACTATCTACTACCTTCTACAGAAAATACCATGTGTTGAAACCAAAAAACATCCACAAAGAGAGACTAATAGCCCATAGTTTTTGTATAATTTCTAGACAAAAGCAAATCAGAAAGATCAAGCAAGTTGTTTGAGCCACTGCCATAAGTTGATTTACCTCTCATATCAATTTAGCAGAAGAGATACTCCACCATATTATGATGGGTAAATTACTAAGGTGAAGTGGGGTGATTTCACTTATCTATGTAACACAATGATTTGATCAATACAACTTCTCTTAAATCTAAATCAAGGATAATAGCTGCAGCAATGATATATGAGTGGGCGTAACCTTGCTATCTTACCTGTATGCATTGGGGGAATAAATACATTCTGTAGAGAAGTAGTCCAACTTCTTGAAGTAGGCGTACCTGACAATGGAGGCATACAGTTAGATCCAGAGAAAACTGAACTTAATATTGTTAAGCCTGAAGAGATTACGTAGATAATAAAATCTAACTCTTCAAAGAAAAAAATCATACAGACAGCAAGGAGACAAAGACAAACTAATTTAAAACCTTAGATACAAGAAAAACGGATTTTTGACAGACAAAAATAAATAAAAATCGTAGTCAAAGATTTTTAAATTGAAATCTTAAAAGAGACACTTTACATAGACATACAAAGACGAAAATAAACCAAGATATATCAAAATCTACATCACAAAAGAGCAGTATAAATCTAATCAACAAAGCCACAGCCTGCCCACGTACATGTATCAACTCACATAACTATCTCCTTCTCGTACGTATACTTGAAAGGCTTGCATCGTGGGAGATAGCCTTCTGTGCCCTGTGGAGGAAATAACACATGATTGATCTCATCTCCTTGGAACCCCTTGCTGCCATGTCAAGGATGCTCAGTAAAACTCTACACCGGGTCAATCATATGCAACAAAGTAGGAAGCTACTTGGAAAATCATACCTTAAGGCTTGAGATTAATTGTCCCCTTCAGGAAATGAGATTAGAAACAGGAAAACAGAAAAAGGATATAAGAAAATAGCTGTGAGGATAATGAAAGACTCCATACCAATAGGCAAAATCAAACCCATATTGTTATCATGTGAGGACATATTGGTATTTTTTTAACAAAGCAAAAGTGGAAATGATATTAATTACAGTAAAGAAAATCCCTATTTGAAAAAACTGGGTCATTGAGAGGAGTTTTCCAACAAGTGCAGGTGGGTAAAAGGAGGTTTGCTATTTTTCCCTAACTGTGTCAGTTTCAAGCATAGAGATCTACCCCACTGGTGTAAGTTTTTGGGCGACTTACAATGGATGTAAGGGAATTTACGCACTGTGTAGACTTATGAGTGTTTCGTGCTTGCCAAAACTTTTTTTATATACGTAGACCCAGTCGTAAGGTCTTACGCCTAGTTTAATATATATGGCCACAGAGTACTTGCAAACCACCCACAGGGCTATGCCTTTGCTCAGGCCCTTTCAGTGTGGGTGTGATGGTTAAAAGGCTGGCTAAGTTACACTAAGTACCCCTCAAACTTACGTTTTGTCTTTACCATCGTTCCTTCACCACTCCCCTCAAGGGAACTACATGTAATGCCACTCAGTGGTAAAGCATACGCATCAAAACATGGAGGTCCTGCTTCTAAGCTGATGAATCACACCGAGTTTTTCTAACTACTACAGCTCCAAGTCTGTCCTATCAGAGATGAACATTCAACTCTGAGGCCTTCCCTCTACAACTACCTTACAAGGGAATCGAGTCAAATTCTAACCCACCAACTAAATTCCCTCAAAAGCTGTGACAGACTATACAGGCAACTTTGATTCAGTGATTTTTCCATCTTAACTGTACCTCCTTTCTCTGGCTCTCCTTCTTTCCTCACTCAATCCCCTCCCCGTACCCTCCTCAAAAGATGACCCTCTGTAATATCACAGTAAAACTCATAAACAGTGTTGTCAGCAAACTGAGATAAGTGTTTGCAGAATATCAATGTCCAGACATATGACAAAACTTTGTAATTACTTCAACTCAAAGACTACAGAAAACAAAGACAATTTACATGCACAGAAAATTAATAAAAAATCACACATAATTTGAATTTCTCGGGTTGACAAAAGCTCAAATCTACAAGCGAAAGTACATGTTCATGGCCTTGCAATAATTCGCTTTACCCTCTCATTAATGAGCTAAGAGACAAAAGCTTGGAAATTTGCACCAAAAAAAGAAATGTTTGATCTAGCACAGGAGTCAAACCTAACATTAAGTAAAAGAGAACTTGTACTCAGGTTCTTATCAGACAAACACAAGAGTCATGGGCATGTCATTACGTCTTACATTTACATAATTGGATACTTGATCAAAGATAATACCCTATCTTTTCTCCTGTGCATTCACCATGCCCTACGTTTACAAAATTAAAAAACTTGATCGAAGATAATGACACATTTGGTCCGCCATCTCTGAAAATTCAGTAAATTGCTTTCTTCCTCTGAGTGCAGTCAATTATTGGGAGGTACTAGTTTCATTGCAGTATTTGCCATGCAAGAAACTCTGGAACTGACAATTAGTATTTCCCTTTAGGCTCCGATTAAAGTGACACAAAGATGAGACACTGTGTGAGGTTGAAAAGGAACTGCATAGAAAATACAGAGAAGAAAAGTTATCAGCACTTTTGGTGAATCAGTGTGAAAACTGGTCTGACATTTATACTCCTAAGACTGACAAATATGTGGCTATGTCAAACAATATTGTTGCAATGTTCCTATCCCTGCAATGGGTGTTATATACCAACTACAAGTTCCAAATCTGAAGTCAGTTTCTCAATGAAACTGAATTCTGAAAAGTTACCAATGTGCAGTTACCAATGTGTAAAAATTGTGGAGGAAAATTAAATCTTCTTGATTAAGATAGACATTATACGTCTTTGGCCTGATCATTGATATGTGTGACAAAGGTTGAACATTTTGGTTGGCGTGGTCTGTAAAGATTTCCCTCTTGAGATGGGAAGATGTCACCTGTGATTCCTGCAAGTCATAAATTCTGAAATTTCTGTTAACTGAAAAATTGACAACCCTCATCATTTGATGTCAATATATTTCACTTTTAATTTTGTCAAACGAATGCAGAAAGCTCTTGTGTAAAACTATGGAGGCCTTCAACCTGCAATAATTTGGTTTTAATTTTTTTTCACTCTCGAACTTCATCTAATCACATTGACAACATACTGATACAGGAACAATTCACGATAATCCTTCATGAGCATAAGATGTTTCCCCTTCTCTTGGTCCCTCATTCAACCTAGGGAATTGCTGGGTTGGTTTGGTTACCAGTTTTACGTCCCCTGCAAACACTTTAAGGTCATTTAAGAAAAGGGTTACTTCCACCTTGCCTGTAAGGGCCAACCCGGGTTGAGAGGGAACAAATCCCAACAGAAAAAAAAACCAAATTGTCCGCACGTGGAATTGAACTGGGATCTTCCGCATGACAGACGAGGAACCTAACCATTACACCACAGCGCTGGTGGGAATCGCTCATTCATTATGCATCACATACTGAATGCTTTACAGACAAAGATGACAGTTTGCCAAACGTGGTCTTTACTTTCTTACAATGTCTGAAACAAAAGACAGCTGGTACCAGAATGACCAATCAATAGTCTCAAAGGGACAATAAAGCCTCAGATGGAGAGATCAGTCCCCACAAATTCCTAAGCTTCTTATATCTTGAACAAACAGTATTAAACGGTAGCTGTTTTACTTTTTCCTAATTATTGGTCTAATCTTCTTCCCATCCACAGAAAAATAATAAACCCAATAGGCTATGATGGTGAGGATCTCTAATTTCACGTCTAATGAGGATTTGAACCTCCAGCACCAATAGACGATAAAGATAAGTTCCCTTTTACTCTAAATCTCTACTTGACTCACAGAAAAAAGATGAAAGTGAACTAGAGTTTTACTTCTTACAAGATCTAAACACTCTAGCAACCTAGAATGAAAACGATTCAGCGATAATTGTCTTCAGGTTCATAATCTACTTCTCGAGCACAAAACAAAAAATGGAGATAAACTCGAGTTTCACATCCACCGAGGATATGCCACAGAAAGACGTCCATGAACTCCTGACCCCTGAGGGTCTTCAGCTCCTCCAGCTCATCGTGGTCGCCATCGGTTGTACGGTTGTGTCCAGCGCTGGCTGTGTGGCTAACGTGATCAACATGGCGGTGTACACACGACAAGGGCTGCGTGACGCCGTCACAGAACAGTACTCTCCCTCTCCGTCACCGACTGCGCCAGTCTCATCTTCACACTGTCCTACAGCACCTGTTATATCTGCACGCTGTTTCCAAGTCACCTTCACCTTGTCCTTGACCCCAACAGCTTCTGGCTGACCTCGGCCATGGCAAGCCGTATGTTCTACGACATCTCTATGTCCTCCACTGCCTACCTAGCCCTCGAGCGCTGCCTCTGTGTCCTCCTGCCCTTACATTTCAAGAACTTGTTCACCATCAAGCGCAGCGCCTTCATTCTCGCCTGCCTCTACCTCTTCACCGTCGCTGCCTACACAACAAGTTTCTACACATACCAGCTGGTGGTAGGGCACGACCCGAGGGTGAACGCATATCGCATCTTGCTGACAGTGGTTGGGAACAGACAAAGAGGTTGACAAAACAGTGACAGCTTCAACAACATTGCCATGGCAACCATCTACCAAGCTATCACCGTTGCCTGTACAATAGGAATGGTCGTCGGGTTGAAGATCTCTTCAAAATTTCGGAGTCAGGTGACAGTCACAGCGGCCCATGACAGTCCAGATGAATCACAAAGCAATAAGAAGCCCACAAAATCTGCTGTCGGGCAGCAGGAGCGGAGACTGGTCAAAATGACCGCCACACTGACCACTATCTTCATCATGACCAACCTATTCCAGCTGACCGTTATCTATGTGCGGCGGTTCCGGTCAGACATTGACCTGGACAGTGGCAACGGGAATCTCCAGATGGCTCTCATCAGCTGCGTGCTCCTGGTCACAGCCATCAACTCCTCGGCTAACATCCTTGTCTACTACACACTCAACAACTCCTCAGTTAACATCCTTGTCTACTACACACTCAACAACTCCTCAGTTAACATCCTTGTCTACTACACACTCAACAACTCCTCAGTTAACATCCTTGTCTACTACACACTCAACAACTCCTCAGCTAACATCCTTGTCTACTACACACTCAACAACTCCTCCGCTAACGCTAACATCCTGGTCTACTACACACTCAACTCCTCGGCTAACATCCTTGTCTACTACACACTCAACAACTCCTATGACAAGCAGATAAAACGGCTGTTTGGTAGCAAAGCACTAAAGTAGTTGGAGAGTCAACCAACTCATTGTGTGCACTTGTAAACTACAAAACTATAACACTGGCATGAACTGTGAATCTAATCCAGGTGTGTGCAACCAAATCAATGTCCCGGGCCAAACTGAGCAATTCTGAATATTTTGCATGCACGCTCAAAGTTATATTGTTTGACATTTCCTCAACCATTCTCTTGTTTTGCTTCAAGCACATCCCAAAAGAAAGGTAAGAGTATGCAAGTTTCACTAAAGGGATATAAATTTTTATACCATCTGTAGATACAGATCAAATGAATATTATCCCCCCGTAAGTAGAAAACTAAAAATTGTTTTTCCCCTCTCAATGAAACTGGGGCTGGCCTAAGCTATAATGGAAACTACGGTACCTTGAATTTGACAACACTTTTCAAAACTCCAGCCTTGTGGGCTCTAACCAGCCTCTACAACAACAAAAAAATGTGCAGTAGAAAGCAATAACTCACCGTAGTGATTGCAGTGCAGCGCCGCAGTCTGGCTATGTCACCTCTCAGTACTGTGGGGGGGAGACAAACAACATCAGGCTGTTCAGACTCTTGAGGGTTAAAACAAAATATACCTGAAGCCGGTCTGGATATGTTGCACTTATCTACTATCCCTATCTTTTATGTGAGGAGAATATAATGTGAAAACAACATGTTGCTCTTTAGATAAGAGATGGTGAGGGGAGAAAGTAGTGGCAAGGAATGGACATACTAGTCAGAAGCCAGGCAACTTCACAACAGAAGAGTGCTGGATTGATAAACTCATTGTGTGCACTCGTAAACTACAAAACTATGTCACTGGCATGAACAGTGAGTCTAATCCAGGTATGTGCAACCTGAGAAAGAGATTAAGGGGATGACGAAATGGACCCTGGAAAAATGATTCAGAAAGAATGATGTACAGAAAATTGGAAAGACATGGAAGAACAAGATCTAGTTCATGGCAGGGAAAAGTGGAAAAAGTTTCTGTGCTTTACACCCTGGTCCAGATTCAGAAAGGTGATGATGATCAAACTAAATTAATGAAAACATGTAACAAACAGGAAATAGAATGTAAAGGATTAACACAAGATTTAATATGTGATGCTCTGTAAACTTACCATTCATAATGACTGTCTCGGCAATGTCATCAGCATTGTGACCTGTAAGCAAATGATACAGCATGAAATGATAAATGTGTGGGCAACCATATCAGCAATCGTTTGTACGGTATAAAATTTTATCAATTTACCGTATACACTCAAGCATAAGACGACTTGTAGATAAGACGAGCGTAGACTTTGACCGTTGCCAGTTGAGCTCTTTTGCATGTCGTGTGTATCAGATGGGGGTAGACTTAAAGTAGATCAAGAATCATTGGGTGGCTTAACACGCAAAATTTTGGAAAAACTCGTCTTATGCACCATTATATACAGTAAATAAAAATTCGCTGGAATTCAAATACAGAGAAATATAAATTAAGTGTAGATAGTCCAGTAAGTTTAACACTTCCAGAAGCCCTGCCAAAGGAACACATGATGAGGGATGATGACAGAAAAATAGTTACTGTAAAAATGTTGTTTTTCCACGTGGTTTTAATTTTCGCTTTTTTGCAAACTTGGAAAAAATTCACGAAAATAGCAACCACACAAAATTTTTCCTTCTTTTTTTTCCTTGGTATAAGAGCTTGTTACTAGTAACTGAGAAATTTGCGAAAATTAAAACTGCGAAACTGGTATGCCTGAATTTCGAAAAAAAACAAAAAACCATCTTTACAGTAATCAAGCACACACAGTCAGACTCACTCTCACACACACACATACACACAGACAAAAGTGAGAAAAACCTGTGACAATCTTGTTTGCGCCTAACATCATGGCCCCTCTGTCCAAAGCCTGTCTCCGGAACACACCACAAAAAGTGCCTGCAAAAAGGGGAACATATTGTCACTACAAGCTAACATTAACTTCATTGATACATTCTTTATTTGAGAGTTTTAAAACCCCGTCATTTTTGTTTTTTGTTAACAATACTAACACACGATATTGGTGACATCTGTTCACTATAAGTACGCTATTTTAGAAAGGAAAAACACTGCTATAACCCTCTTCAAAAAAAGAGAATAAAAACTGTCAGTTATCTTAAAATGCGCAAAGTGGATGCATTTACTGTTCTATTTAAATCCTTCATTCCTTCACTATATTTTTTTCCATCCAGTAGCGATTTTTTAACTCTGACCCTTAAAGTTCATTTCATGACATAAAACAAAAATTTCTTTAAACTTTTTTTTTCATCATTGCACATAAAATGTTACACTTGTGTCTCCTTGACTGGTTGCTAAAAACTTTGGTTCAATTTCTGTTTAGAAGTTTTATCTCAAGTGATTTTCTCGATTAACATACTTTTCCAACCCTCATCATTTCAATCTTGAGAGTGATTCAGTGAATATAAGCCTAGAAACTATTTTTTACCAGCAAGAGTCAATGAGATGTATTTACTTATACATAACAATGAACAAAACCCAAGAATTAACTACTTTTATCAGCTTGCCTTACATATTTGTCAAACACCCAAACTATAACAGACTGACGGACTTACAATTATTTTTCAGCCCAATCTGCTTGACTATAGCATCCATGGTCCAGCCGTAAAGCTCCTGAAATGACAAAAAGAGTGTGAAACAAAATAACATGGAATCATGTGAACCCACGGAAGGGGAGAGGAAAATACTTATTGTTTTGAATAAAGAGGCTGCTTCTTCTGAAAATTAATATCTTCTTATCAAATACACAACCTACTATCTAAAGGCAACTGTTCCCATACGTCCAAGACTAATTTTATTCCCATACGTCCAAGACTAATTTTATTCCCATACGTCCAAGACTAATTTTATTCCCATACGTCCAAGACTAATTTT
>JAUKPP010267266.1:0-11450 GCA_032273245.1 Phyllaplysia taylori
TGTGTGTGTGTGTGTGTGTGTGTGTGTGTGTGTGTGTGTGTGTGTGTGTGTGTGTGTGTGTGTGTGTGTTTGCATGCCCGTTTCACATCTGACTTTGTTAGTTGGGAGTTGTTTACAGAATCTCCAGCTTGTTTTTATTGAACTGTCGTTAGATTTCTTTAGGGTGCTTCCGTCTGCATTTCGTCGATGCGCACCTGCTGCTGTTGGGTTGTTGTTTTTTGGAGTTTTTTGTGTTTTTGTGGGGGTTTTCTAAAAAAAAATATTATTATTATTATTTTATTTGCGGTTTTTTTCTTTCTCTTTTCATTTTTACGCATTTGGTCTTTCTAAAGTACATGTAAAGATAAGGGGATCTCATTTCATATCACCATTTGGAATCAATGTTTGACACCTTGTTTCCTAATTGAATTTGGCGCACGTTGATAGCAAAATATTGAACTGGCTAGGCGTGGAGTAAATAATGCTGAACACGCCAAGCAGCATGACAGACCTTATATTAAAGTGCCGGGTTGTTTTGTTTTACCACGTCATCATTTTTCTACGTTTGTCGAATTTTTATAAGGGAGGGAGAAAGTGCAGTGTCTGAAAGACAACAACATTGGCGAGCACTCGCTCAATCACTCCCACGCGCAATATTCTTTTTCTTTTTTCTTTTCTTTTTTCGTCGTTGTTTTGGTTGTTTCGTTTTGGTTGGCTATATTTTGGGATTTATTAAGGGGGGGGGGGGGGAGAGTAATTATTGTTGTTATATTTTTACGGTTCTTGTTTTTTAGATGGAGATCTTCTACCTGTCTCGTGTGTGATAAGAAAGCTGTAGAAGCCAGGAAATATAGCAATCAGTGCAGTAGACAGATAAATTGCCTATTTCCCACATGCTTCGTCCTCCCACGATCTCTTTATGTTTGTCTCTTTTATCTTTCTCTCCTTCCTTGTAGTAATCTATTAGTATCTTTCTCCAATTCAAGTGGCTTTGCCTTTGACTATATACGAGCACACAAACACACTCTCCCACCCCGCCCTCTCTCTCTTTCTCTCTCTCTCTCTATCTATCTCTCTCTCTGTCTCCCTGCTCTCCTCGTCTCTTTCTCTCTCTCTCTCTCTCTCTCTCTCTCTCTCTCTCTCTCTTCCTCTTTCTCTCTCTTTAGGCTTCACCAGTCTGTCTCTTGACTAATCCAACTTTACTAAGATCTAACTCCACACATACACTCGCATAACGTTCTATGTATGTATTCAATCATAAAGTACAATTCATCTTACCTTCATAAAAAACAGGCTTATGTATGTACTTTAGAATCTATCTGTTCGCTGTCTGTCATATCTCCGTCTCTTGTATGATTGGCGGGCACGATAGTGCGGTTGCTCCTACGTTTTTCTTCTGTGTGTTTCTGTTGCCCTGATCTACTCCCTGGCGCTGAGGGAGTTAGTTTTCAGTTACGTATTTATTATAGAGGCGTTTTTGGCTGTTTTAAAGATTAAATTACCTTAAAGTGTCAGTAGTGCCGTTAAACTACAAGAAAAACAATCACCTTTTCTCTGCTGGGTGTTGTGCCGCTCTCCTTCCTTAGCTCGGTCTGGCCCTCACAAGAAGGCGTATAACTTATAACCTTAACCAAACCAATTCATCTTTTCATGTGCCCGTCTGTCTCTCGATATTCATTATCCCCCAAGCTTCTCCTATCCCAGCATTCTTGTGGTTTCCAGCCATGAAACCGATTACGTCGTATGATCTTTCAAGCGGTGTATTATGGGATTTTCTTCATAAACTGCCGCCGCGAGTCGCAAAAGGTCAAGGCTTTGATAATCTTGTCATGTAATGCTTTTATTACTTTAATCAAACTCTTTTCCTTCCACAAGATCTTTTCCTCTGAAGGTTTGCGCAATCCCGAGGGATTTTAGGGTTATTTCTAGCTTGTGCAAGATTAATGTTTTTGCGTGTTATCGATCGGAGTGATTCTTCTTCACAGATTGCGTGTGTTTTCCTCATAGATAAAATGTTCTAATTCTGAGTTTGCTTAGTGCAAAAGGGCCGATTAGCAATGAAAGGGCAGCCACATTTTTCTACATGAAAGATAATGATGCACGGAACGTGGAAGATGTAACAAGTGAAAAATATGTTTAACGGGGCGGTAGATTCCTTGATCAAGTTGCTAACTCGTAGATTTCCCCGAACACGCTGTATTTTATTAGTTTTGCCACGGATGGCGAATGAAGGCATTTTATTGTTTCCAGATCTTTTGCTCTCTTCAATTAAATCTCATAATTATTGATGGCAAATGGATATGCTTGTTTTGTCCCCTTTACAGAAATGAAAAAAAATAACATTGTCGGTCTGTTCTTTTCAACTTCGCCAGACCTGCCTCATGTTTATGTTTCTGGTGCCAGAGGGGATTTGTGAAGCGCGTTATTAGATTAGTAGACAAAAAACTTCATTCGTGTGTGAAAAACAACCCCACAACAACAACAACAAAACAATACGATCGTCGAACATTCGAGATACGGTTCCAATATATTTGAAGTGCTTGCATCGAATAAAGGCCATGTCCTGTAGGAGCTCGTTTTGTTGGGAGGTTTTTTTCTGGTGTTATAAGGGTATTTGTTAATTCATTTTCCATCGTTCGAGATCTTGAGTTTTTCACAGGTGTCAGCACTTGAAGCTCTGCTCAATGTAGCAAATGGCTCTGTTACAAAAGTGCACGTATGTCTCTCATATTTTGTAAACTTGTCGTTCGTTGAACCCGTCGACTCTGCGAAATGATTCGGATGTGTTAATAAAAAAGGGATGTTGATTAGTCTGGACGAGGAGTCTGGGTCGGGAGTGAGGTATGGGAGGAAAGAAAAGAGGAGACACAAATACACAGTGAGAGAAGGAGAGTGAGAGAGGGAGAGAGGTGAAGGGGATGACAGGGATGTATTTACGGTGAAAGAGTTTGTAGCGCGGGAATGTAAAACTTTTTTATTGCCTTTAATTAATTCCGTACAATGTTATTCAGTGTCACCCCATCTACCAGTGCCTCGTCTTTATGACGTACTTTATGAAGGTTTTTTTTTCTAATAGACCTATCTCTTAAAGTCAAATTAGATTTTACTATTGGTGTGTCATACGCTTCAACAAACTTGTAACCTTTACTTTTATTACCCACTTGGTAAGAATCATTACGCTCAACAATTTTTAGGTCGTTTATAAAATAGTCCCAATAGTCTTTATAATTATGTACCATATCTTGCATCATTTGTGCAGATAGCTTGGTGTATTCTTCGGTAACCGAATCTTTTTTATTCAGACGCTTTACACTAATTAGATGCAGTAAGTATCTTGCTTTCTCTCTAACAAAAGGCTTAAATGTTGGGTAGTTGTCATCGATTAGATTGTCTAAATCTAAATTCTCTGGAAAATAATAATGTAACTTCATTAAGCACTTTTGTTTTAAGCAGCATCCACTTTATCAATTTTATTTGCCACTTGCTGCTTGTTCCTGTCGCTACCTGAAGGTAACAACCTGACAAGCGCCTTATTATAAAATCAGAATAAACCATAAAGAGGTCACTAACCTTGTGTCAGAAGCTCTACATTAAATACAAGCTGCAGTCGTAAAAGTCGAAAACCACAAGTTGTAAGTCTTTCTACAAAGTAGAAAAATGAAACAGTTTTTTTCACTCCCCTATAAAACTGCTCTTTAATGCTTAATAGGGCGTTGCCCCTCAGTAGTGATTTGGCTTATTCATTTTATAAGGACGACCTTAAGCTTTGAATAGGGCTATTAGTTGACTTGAGGCTTCATAAAATAATTTGTGTGCTGTGACATAATTTAATAAAGCTTGTCCTTTATCTTATTCTGCGAGAATCCTTGTGTAGAATATGAAACAATTTGAAAGTAGCCTCAATTATTTTTCTCCTTGACTAAGCCCATCATAACATGTGTTCATCAATAACAAGACATGATTTTGATATTTTCAACCAATTTCAGATAATTTAAAGTAAAGACTCAAACTACCCACCACACTCAACAATTGAAGGCCTAATATTAGTATGAATCATGATCTCATATAATGAAAAATGACACAGGAAGTTTTCACCTTAGTAGTGTCCTGGTATAGGAGCTGGTCTTTCACTCATTAGCTTCCAGTTTTTCTTTTCAACAAAATTATAGCAATGCTACAAACATTTTGATCATATTCAGTTTGTACTATTGCGCAACTCCATTCTCATCACAATTTTTTCAGTTAGAAATCTGTTTACATTGGTTATTATACAATACTTCCCTTAACCCTTCGAAAGAAAAAGTTTGACTAAGGAACCTCAAGTGAGATATTTGACACTCTTGAACAGCTTGTGCACAAATTGTAACTAAAAAATATTCCAAAGTTTTCACATGGGCGGGGCAGCCCCACAGCTGCAAGATTTCTTCTAAACGATTGAGTGAGTGGCAATGTCAGTCACAAGTGGTAAAAGTACAACTAGAATGACAGTGCAAAAGCAAAGATATCTCACAACTTATCCTGTAAAATACTCATTATAAGTAAGATAATTTTTTACAGCTGCTTCATAAGGTGAGCACATAATAATAGTGTTTATGCATACTCAGTGAGTTATACACGATTATAATTTGAATTTGCTATTGACAAAGCAAATCAATAAAAAAGAAAAAAAAGTACAGTGTACCACAGATTAGGTGACGCTGTCAAGTAAATAATAAAAAAAATCAACCAATCTGAAGGTCAACTTATGTTTCATAAATATATAAAGGAGAAGAGGGACTGGGACTTGAGAAAGCAATCCACATGCCCAAAAATCAACAGAAGAGAGTCCAACACTAACTAAGTCAACTGCATTAAGAAAACTTGTTTCCACTCAGTTGAAATATCAACAATTCACTGCCTAGGGAAGTTTAGAGGGAATAAAATTATTTGTCAACGAATAGTCCTCCAAATAGTTGGGACTTGGATAAAGACCACTACTTACACCGGTAAAAAGATATCCAAATGTAAATCAGGAGTTCCAATGATTCTAAAATCTTAAAAAACAAAACAAAAGGCTGCAAAGCACTGCTTGCCAATAGAAGAAAACGTTTTGCAAAATTTCTGACAAATAAAGAGAAAAGAGACCGTTCATTGAATCTGACATTTAAAAAGATGCAAGCAATTCTCATTCTTTCTTGTATGTACTCTACAGCAAAATGGAACAAACACTCTAGTTTCATCATAGAGAACATGTAAATAGCCTATTTTGATTATAAGAGTTTTGCAACAAAGCATAAAAAAAAATCAAATGTCTCCATTATGCATAAAAAACAACAACTTGCATTTTAACATATAATATGTAGTATCATCACAATACTCCTTAAAATCAATAAATAAAGTAGTAGTGACAAACATAAAATTGAGCAAAAGCCAATGAATGATTAAAATTTTAATTAAAAAATGACATTGTCCAGATACCTATGATCTGCACAAAAATAAAAATTAAAAATAACGAGGACTAGGATGGCAACTGAGATAAAAAGCATCTGCCAAATTTGAAAAGAGTACAAGTACAAATAAGGGTCAACAAAAGTGAAAATGAAAAGCTTGATCAGAATGTCATGTGTTATGACATGATAAAATCAGCCTCTCTTCGACTTTCAGACATACATGTATGGGGTTATTGGTGTCACATTTCACAATGTACTCATTCATTTCTTGTGTTGTCAATGAAGGAATTATTTACTTAAATCTTGAATAAAACTTGAGATATATCAGATTTTAGCTAATTTGGAGTCATCCATTTTAGAAGGGAAATTAGCAACTTAAATGTCTATTAACGCTTGATGCATTTTAAGAAAATAACTTTTTTTCTTTTATACAACGCTATTGTGTATATTTCACCTTGAACGGGCCCTGTGGTGTAATGGTTAGGCTCTTCGTTTTGCATACGGAAGACCCCGGTTCAATCCCCGATTGCGGACGATCTGGGTTTTTTCCCTCTCAGCACGGGTTGGCCCTGACAGGCAGGGTCGAAGTAGCTCGTCTCTTAAATGACCTTATAGTGTTGCAGGGGACCTAAAACTGGTAACCAAACCAAATCACCTTGAAATGTTGTGTTTTTTAATAGAAATTGACGATTTTGGGGCACAAAAAGCATACATTTTAGAAATTGCCAGACATTTTGGAAAATGCCAATAATTCTGTTGCATATAATATGTTCTGATAAGCTGCTGATTTCATGGAGTCTTCCCACATATCTTCTAAAAAATGGAAACATAACATTGCCATGCTGAAAAACATAAAAGTAAAAAATTCAAAAGCTCTTAAAATGGTTATCTTGATAAAAAGTATGTTGGGACTGTTTGTATTCTTCTGATTTAATATGCAATAAATTACCATATATGTATTTGCATGACAGCTGTAACAATGCTATGGCACTAGACTTTCTATCCATCACATTTATAATATCAGATAAAAAGATTTGAGCTACATCTTGTGGGTATTTTTCCTGAATCACCAACTATTAAAAATTAAAATGGTTTGATAATGTGGCAAAAATTTTTGTGCAGTTTCATAATGACTTTGCTTGTCTATTGTTATTTTGTTTTCGTTGATGTAGTTTTATCTCTTGACACTGTATGTTCATATCAGTGCCAAAATTTGAGTTAGAACAAAAGAAATACTTATAAAAAAGGAGAAAAAGCCGACCATCCCACAGCACTTGCCTACCCTCCAATTTTACCACATTCTACGCCTTTGGCACATAATTGTATAGGTATATTGCAATAATAACAAGCAAAGCTACTGTAATGAAGGCAGCATTTGGCTGGAGACCAAAGATCCCCATGGAAAGAACTGTGGTCAGTGGGATGGCGGAGGAGATGATGAACAGCCGGACCATGTTGTTGCTGTGCTTCATGATCAGCGACATTACCAGGCCATTGAGAGCCTGAAATAGGGTAATTTGAAGAAGAATAAATATACATCAATACAGTTATAATAAAGGGAAAAATTACATAGAGATACAGTAAATTTAACTCTTAACACTTTATAGTCATAGGGCCAGAGTGACCGAGAACCCTATCGGTTACACACAGCAGGTCATGACATAATCAGGCCTCCTACGTTCAGCATATTCATGCATCAAGAGACTGGATGGGCTGGAAATGTTTGAGGAAGGGCACTTAACACATGCCATCGCTACTACCAGTACTAATAATGTTACTCTGAAGGGATGGTGTAATGAGCATTCCAATCGCCAAGAGACTGGATGGGCTAAAATTTTTTGAGGAAAGGCACTATATATATGCCATTGCTACTACCAGTACTAATAATATTACTCTGAAGGGATGGTGTGATGAGCATTGCAATCTTCTCCATGAGCTACATTTGGATCAAAACAATATTGAAATGAATTCATCAACTTCTCAGGAATTGAAAAAAAAAAGCATCATTTGATCAGCTTTTGAGATTTATGACAGTGAGCTTTCACAATTGTCCTATTTCTTTCCTTTCAAAGCAGTGAATTGTACATACCTGGCAAACCACAACAGCCCATGTGTAGTGGGTGAAGCCATGGAAAAACTTGAGATTCTCATCTGAAATGAGCAAAGAAACATAATCACAGGGTGAAACGTATATATTCATCAAATATTGCCAAAAACACATAACCATGATCTATATCTTTTCTTTTACCTAAATTATAAATTCATTAAAACCAGTCAACTAAAGACGGGTTGATGTCCTCAGGGAGTGAAAAAAAAAATCAAATCATCTCAAGTTTAACTGACATGTATACGTGTGTATAAGACGAAGGATTTTTCCAAAATTTTACTTGTTCACATCTACCCATGTCTTATCCATGCCATACTGCTGAAAAATTAATGCCCAATAGCTAGAACATTTTTATAAAACCATTCTTCTCAAATGTGACTGCACTATACACAGTTCGTATTGGTAAATAATAGGCCTTTATAAACAACCACCGATGACCCTTTTTCCGATTCATGTGATGACTGAAGACAAGGTCTCGTTCTTCTCTCTGCTCTTCATTATTCTTAAATTTTAGAACGTGCTCCATTTCATTCAAGTTTTTTGCTCTAGCTAATTATTAGTTTGCTCAGGTTTTACAAATCCATTGACCATATAATGTCATTTCGGTGCTGAGAAACATTCCAAGGTATTTGGGCTGGAACTAATTTTGAGTTTTGCTCTGGCAGCAACCTAATGGTATACTCTTTTCAATTTTCAACCACCAAGGGATCTTTAACATGCGCTTCATACACACAGGGCTTCCAAGATTTTTTGTCCTTATAAGAGAAGACTAGGTGTTGGTTCTTACCTATCCTAAGATCAGGGTTGTGGTTAAAAGAGAGTAAGAGTAGACAAGGAATGAGAGAAGAGCAACAGAGTAAGCAGGCAAGTACAGATAAGAAGAGCTGGGGCGAGCAAGGAGAGCAAGCCACAGCGAGTATCAGAGTGTAAAGTTTAAAGAATAGACAAGGTAGAGAAGAAGAAGAAATAAATTTGGGAAGAGAAATGCCTGCACTGCCCCAGGATTGAACCTGGTACCATCGGCCAACACCATTAAACTCTGGACCACAAGACCCCCTACCTCTGGTCTAGTTGAAATCGGTCAACAACACATGCGACATAACAGCGCCATTTTTAAGGGCTCAAGTCTTCTACCGTCTTATCTACAAGTCATCTTATACACAATACAGATGGTAAACCAATTTTACAAATGCAAAGATGAGGGCTACGGCTGTGGCTTGAGATAACGTATCAAAAAATAAACTCAGGCAAGTTTGACACAAGAGGATTCCCAAGTATCAAGCAACCAAAACTATGATGGGTGGAAGCATAGAAAACAAAATCAAAAGTAATAAGGAAAAGAAAAGTTGACTTTATTCATCCCTGTGGGAAAATTTGTTTTACAAAGTGTTTCTTTAAAAAATACCCCCCCCCCCCCCCTATTGCTTATGAACTTGTGTGTCTGTGTATGTGTGTGTGTGTGTGTGTGTATGTGTGTGTGTGTGTGTCTGAGTGTATGTTTATCTGTGTGTTCATCTGTCTGCTTGTGTACTTGAGAATGAAAATTAGTGTGTGAGAAAGAGAGTGAGAGAGAGAGAGGGAGAAAGAAACTCACCTGCTTGCCATTGCCATAGCAACAGGTTGAGTATAATACCAAAAATGTACAGGAAGCAGTTCTGTAATGGCAATGAAATCTGCAGACAAAACATATCATGTATATTAGATAATGCCATGTTCATTTTGTTGAGGTCTTATGGCACAAACGACACTAAAATATCATTTTAGCACCAGGAAATAGATTACTGTCGCAGTTGTTCTGCGTACGGTGGTGAAAACTGCCAACACTGGACACACCGGAGAACCAAAACTGCCTCCAAACCTGGACGCCCAGCATTACTTTTGAGATGGTCAAGTAGCATTCTGGGGCAACCAATCAGCGGAGACCAGATCAACTTGGAATGTATCCCCCCCTCACAATATTTAAAGGCCCTAATACAGAGTCAAGACACAGAGCCAAGACGACCATTCTGAGGGTACACCGAATCTATGCCTGATTGCTGTCAAGCCCCAGACAAGACTCTGAATTATATAAGTACATATGTGATCTTTTATTGTAAACCATTATATATACTATGATTATGTCTTAATACAGTCGTCAACGTCTGTGTGGACAGTCTTGTAATGCTCGTTAGAGTTTGTGCAGTAACAATGTTATAACTACAACAGTCGTCTCGAATATAATGTATTGTATTGTACTATTCATACTCATTCTTATCTCATCCTGAGGAAAGTCACTTTAACATGATTACTTCTCTGTATTCAATCCCACGACATTGATTATGTCAAAGTGTATACCAGAGTGACTTATCTGTCACTGCCCTGTTCTCTACAGGAAATCTACTTTTCTATTCTATGAAATAAGTAATCATTCATTCCCATCACTTGCCTTGCCATACTCATTGCCATATTATTCAGATTTCTATACGGTGAGAGGCCCAGCGAGAAAGCTATACTCGTACTCATGTACGGTTGCATACTCTTGTGCACATTACTATAAAATATTACTTGATTCCCCACAATTATTTTATCATGCTATTTCATGTAAGTGATCATTAAATCAAAGACTCATTATTCAGCAGTCACTTTGCTCCAATTTATTGTTTATTCTTCTGTGAGAAACTGATGAAATTGTTTCATCAATAAGCTGAGATCTCATCATATGATTTATTTCAATGATTTAGAATCGTAGGGCGAGATCCACACCGGGGCATATTTACATGGAGGGAACACCCCTCATCAACATGTAACTATTAACAATTACAATAGTAACTTAATAGTGACACTTTGATGGAAGAAGTAGCAGACCATAGCAGACGGCCCATCAACCACTGCTATATGTCTAGGACTGTGGCCCAAAAGTAAAAGTTTCTAATATAAGCTGTAGTTTACAGATTCATTGAACTGTCAGTTAACTTAAAAATACTTATCCATTCAATTTCTATGGTTTTGACAATAAACATTTTCTTTCAGTAACAAGGATTTTCCTGACAAGAGTAATTAAAATAGTGATGCACTATTACCAATGACAAGAAAAATGTTTCAGCACTAATCCCAACTAATCCAAACATTATGGTATACACACGAAATGCAAAGCCAAGCTGGTAGTGCTTATGCCTTTTAAAGCAAAGATTGAAATCCATGCATGCCTCACCAACAAGCAGAAACCACACCTTTCTCTTAAAACACTCCAGGTTTTCTTCTTTACGTGTATAATTAGATGAATAGCACAAGATTAGTGCATTGCCACCTTTACTGTAATAACAATTCAAAAACTTTGTCAGATTTTTACCTTCTAACAAATGCATGTGATAAATTTCAACTACCCCTTAAGAATCTTCAAAACATTGTAATACATCTATCACTTTACCTAACACAGTGCAAAAATTTACCACAACAATACAAAATGTAAAAATAGAAGTTCTTATTCATACCCTGTTGTCCCGTTTCAGTATATATTCTGTGTAAACCCCTGAAAATCCTGAAATTGTGCAATACAGAACAGCCATGGCAAGCCCAAGCACTGTGATGTGGATTTCCCTCAATGATGCTGCTTCATTTGAAAGACCAGTGTACCTGGAATATAGATTCATCATACTCAGAAACATCCAAGTATAAACAAAAGTAAGGGGTACTCATAAATTGTATGTCTTCCTTCCATCAGGACATTCGGTTTATTCATTTGATTTTTCAAAGCTTCACACCACTACATTACAATAAATTCTTCATCAAATCACTGCAACTTGTTTGTCGTCTGTTCCCTCCTAAGAAAATTTATGAAGTCATGGGTTAGTTTTTCACCAAGACACAATATACGAGGGATGTCCCACGGAAAACCGGAAAATGGCTATAAAATCCACAATTTTAGACGTAGAGTGACGAAACTTTCACATAATGTA
>JAUKPP010267277.1:0-11449 GCA_032273245.1 Phyllaplysia taylori
TAGATAGATAGATAGATAGATAGATAGTTAGATAGATAGATAGATAGATAGATAGATAGATAGATAGATAGATGGATAGAGAGAGGGATAGAGAGAGAGAGAGAAAGTGAGAAAAGCCATACTTTTACGTTTTACTCGTTGAACGTTTGTTTGGGAGGCGATGTATGGGGAAGAAAAGAAACAATACATTGGTCCTCAAATCTGATTGGTCATTTCCTTCAGTTGTCTAGACAACGCTAATCCTAACAAACGGCGAGCTTAGTGCCAATTTGTATCTTCTATAAATTATCGTCAACACGAAAGTTAGACTTCAATTCATTGACTGAAACACAGATTATCCCACCTTTGCCTGACAAGAGTTTAGAAATAGTAGGGCTACAAGACACCACTGAGCTCACGGCGCACCCATTAACTGGAGACGACATATTTACCGGAGGGCGTTTGTTATCACCCAGTTACTGGGTGCGCATTACGTACTCTGCGCATCTTAGCACTTCCTGTCATCCCGTCTGATGAGATGTCTATCTTCATTTATTATTCGTCCATCAAGTTTCCCCTGTTCTTTATTATACTGTCATTTTCTCCATATTGGATTAGTTTGTGCCTCCACTTTGGGATTATTATACAAAGTGGGTCGTTTCCTTTCTGGGTTTTACTACTGCTTGAAGGAATGTCTTTCTTTTTTTTTTATTATGGTTAAATGAGCTGTGATTTGCATAATCAAAGTCATTTCTGCACTTTGTTTGAGGGGTCTAGTGCAGTCTGCTCCTTCTTTATAGTTTCTAAGAGTTATTATTATCATCAAAGTCTACTTCTTGATTCTGAACTGACTTTATTTACAGTTTCGATAATGCCGTACAACCTTAATGATAAAGCAAACGAATTTCTAGGTTTTAAGATGCCTGACTTCAGAGTGATGGGAGCAGTTTTATAATTCAAAATTGCTGGTTACAGAGGGACTTGTTTCTTTTTATTTATATTGTTAATGGGATGACTTAATACATTGTATGATGCATGTACGTGTATTTTTGTTTGTAAGTTTGTGTGTCAAGATACACACCGGCGCTGTGGTGTAAAGGTTAGGCTCTTCGCCTGTCATGCGGAAGGCCCGAGTTCAATCCCAAGCGCGGACGATCTAGAGGGTATTTATTTTTGCTGGGAATTTTTTGCCTCTCAGCCTGGGTTGGTTAATGACCTTACATTGTTGCAGCGGACGTAAAATTGGTGGCCAAAGCAAACTAGATGCACACCGCACGAAAAACACGATATCACGTCCCTGTCACTGCATGCATGAGCAATTTGATTGTGTTGACATGCTGAAATTTGTGCATTAGTTAATCATGCTCGGATACTCTTATCGTAATCCCTCGAGCCACGCCTAATCCCCTCCAGCTCTTTCATCCTCTCCATTACTCACATAAACTATGCACACTGAGGGTATACCTCACCGACACGCAAAGCAAAATATCCCAGGTGAAGAGATATACAATTTGATTTAAAGTAGTTATATTTGTTTAAGTTTCTTTATGCCTTTTTCGAAGGCACAGTCAGTTCAGCAGAGTGGGTGGGTTGAAGCTGCTCTGGTGTGTTTTGGTTTCTTGTTTATAAATGTTCTTTCAAGTTAGTTGTTTGTAGAGGTTTCAGCGTCTTTGACTGTTTCAGCCAAATTAAAGTCTTGTTTACGTAGAGCTTTTGACCTCGTCTATGGCCTGTCTCTTTAGAAGCCGTGCAATGTCGATGGCATCGTGAAACCGTTCATTGTCGATGGTACCGTAAGGGGGTTAAAGTAAAAACCCTGATGCATGAAAAAAATAATTGGAAAACAAGGGTATTGCTAATGGGTTTTTTTTTTCAAGAAATTAAAAGAGTAGAGAGTATTAAAGAATAGAGTACGGTATAGAGCCTACTAGAGGTTCCAGCAACCATCCACGTCCACGCCTCCACACAAAGCAAAAACAAAACAACAACAATTCAAAACTCAAACACAAACGAAATATGGGCCATAATGTGGGGCCCGAGCAAGGCTATCACGACCGCCCATTATCGACTTCCGGCGTTGAGACAAGAAGTTATGTATGGCAGCCCTGAAGGATAATAATTCATTTAGTTCTCCAGGTTTATTCCTTTTGGCCTTGCCAGATCTTAACGTATGTTCCTCCCACAGAATAGATATGACACAGAAGTACAATCCTTATACAGTGACGTCACAAAAATAAGTTCCGACATCTGCTCGTGTCCGCCATTTTCTTTTGTCGTACCCACGGTCTCGAAAAAACAACAACACAGGACAGAATACAGAAGAACAATCCAGTGACGTCACTTGTTTTACTTTCAATATAAATGGCATTTTTACACGAGAAAGTGTTATATTTATTTGAATGTGCCTCTTTTTTATCTCGTAATTTGTCGGACAGAGAATGGTTGAGCTTTGCTAAAAAAGATTAGAAATTAAAAAAGGCTGAGGAGTGAGTAGTGCGTTTGTTTTGTTGGGCTTCAACAAGCGTTGCATTCGACAAAGTAGCATGGCGTATTTCCAGAAAGCGAACATTGACGGAACCTACCGAAGTGGCTATTTGTACTTCTGTTTGTTATCTTCTCTGTGGTTCCTCCCCAAAAGAACCGTAAATATCCTAGAAATCCTTGCGTCTGCAACATTCATGAAGCCTGGCCCATGGCGTCATTGGGAAAACGATTATTGCAGCAGGGGGTTATCTCGAGAATTATGTCCTTGCCCTTTGAGAAATGACCGATTGTTAGAAAGGGCGCTATATTATCAATGGCATTTGTGTTATTGCTTTTGGTTATTTTATTCTCAACAATAAAGTATATATTTGACGATGTGTCTATTGCACGCGTAGCCAAATGGAGCCTGTCTCGTGAGGCTGACACTAAATTTTGTGTTAGCCGAGGGGTTGTGCTAGCTTGTGGCGTCGGTAGTCTAGTGATTTGGCTGCCTGACCAACTCGTAGGCCTGATCAAACGATTGTGGGTTCGAATCCTTGCTCGGCCCGAATTGTGTCCTTGGCAGGCAGTTTACACGAGTTTATCACTTTAATGGCTAAAACAGCCAAAGATGCTGGCGCTTCTATAAACAACTAACTTTAAACTTCACTCAAGTGTAGATTGGTGCCCGTTATAGATAACGAAAGATCTTGTTAAATAACAGCTCCCCTGGAAGTTTAGAATGTTTTGAATGACTTTTGTTTGCTGGGCCTATAAGGATTGGAAAGTTCAGAGTTTGCTTTTTGTCAAAGATTTACGCTATATAAATGCAGTCCTTCATCAATGCATACCAGAAATGTAAAAGGTTTTCAACAGATTGCATTAGGCGACTATCTAATGCTGTCCTTCTTTCTTTTTTTTTCTTTTCTTTGATGATGAAGGATTTTTATATTGCAATAATATCATGTGTGAATTTTTCTTCAATGAACTCATCTTTGCCTTTTCCGTGCGATCATAAGCTTCTGCAATACTCTACAACGTAATATGAAAATGATTTGATAGAGATTGTGGTGTTATGAAATTAAATAGAGCTTATCTAACAGAAGATGAAAATGCATCGCTAAATAAAATAAAAACGTGAAATGGCAATTAATCTTGATTGAAATCATAGGCCATAATTTTAAGGCATTAGTTATTATTTAAAATGTGAAGTAGATCTCCCCCCCCTCTCTCTCTCTCTCTCTCTCTCTCTCTCTCTCTCTCTCTCTCTATCGCTCTCGCTCTCTATGTATCTGTGTATGTGTGTGCATGTGTGTTTATGTGTGTGTGTGTGTGTACGCACTGACGCGCACATGTGTGTTTTGGAAGAAATTGATAGTGTGTGTGTATTTGTGTGTACGTGTGTGTGTGTTGTGTGTGTGTGTTTGGGTGTTGGGGGAGGGGTCGGTTCCGACGCTAACAAATTTCTTTTAGCTATGTAATAGTTATATAATATTATGTTAGTCTTTTCAAAGCTATCCTCATCATTAATTTTCTTTAAAGAGCGGAGATTCACGACGAGTTTTCTATCATTCTTTATCGAATGAAGGCTAATAGAAATAGGAGAAAGTTTTTTGTTACCCCAAAAACTGCCTATTAGCATTCCGGAAAGTTATGAGAAAATTTCAATTTTCATTTGTTTTAAGGCTTTTTCGGATAACATTGTTAAATGTTTTGTCATGATTAATACTTTCTTTCAAGTTTCACAAGTACGGAGATGTCAACTAAATTTTCTCCTCACAAATTTAGACAGGGAAAGTCTTTAAGATAAAGATAGAACCAGTGACGATAACCCCTTGTTTCAACCAAACTTCACATACCGTATTTTGAAACCGTTCTTCATTATTGTAAACCTCCGAGTTGAACGCTCTACCGCTCACACGGCACGGGCACGTTAACTTGTCGAAGTCTCGCTATGTATGCAAATTGCACTTGGGGTGTGGGGCAGTGAACTTCATTATTTCATTTGTTCCTAGCGAAAATAAACCTCCTGTTTGCTCATTTTGAATTACGAGGGACACGTTTTCGCATAACATTATTTCCTTTCGGATGTTCATCTTAGGGAACTCATGATTATACTTGAAATATCACTGATGCGTCCAAACAGGACGCCAGTGCGGATTTAGTGTAGACAGTTCATTCGTCAATGATATCGTTAATCGAAACAGTGACAACTGAATCAATCAACGTACTGTATTTGCCACAGGTTGTAAATAACAGAAATTTGGAGAAGACCTAAAGTAGATCTGAAGAGAAAAGGACATAAACGTCCCCTCTTGAGGGAGTGTGTTGATCCTCTCCTGCTGTGCCCGGAGTGGTCAGCAGCAAGTGACCCATGGCTGTAGTGAATCTTGACCACTTATTTCCCCTTCCCTTCCAACACCTCTCGTTCATGGGCCATTAAGCGTTGGAGTGATGTTATAATACGGCTCTTGCACAGAGCACTAGAATGACACTTCGATGTCATCCAGGTGGAAACAGATAAGGGTTATTTTGGTTTGGTTTGGTTATGCGCCCCTTTTAACACTGTTAGGTCACTTTTAAAGGCTGGCTAATTCGACTCAAGGCTTAAACAGCCAAAGACGCCGATGCCTCCATAAAAAGAAACACACTCAAAGCGTACTAAATTATTCGACCCTGCCTGTTAGGACCAACCTTGGTTTCGAGGGACTCGATATCTAAGCAGAGAGATTGATCATATTCTCCTCCAACGTGGCGATTGAACTCCCGTCCTCCTCTTTACAGGCGAATAGCATAACCATTACAATACAGGCACCGGTATAGATAATGTAAAAGGTTAATATAATGTAGGCCTATACCTCTACATAAACGGTGTCATCCACATATTTTCTCATTAAAGTAAAGTACATTTTGCCATTTTCGGAGATCCTAATCCGTCTGGATAGACAGAACAAATGAAAGGAATAATAACATAAAAATGTTTGTGCTGAATCTTTAAAAAGTCTGTTTGAGTTGGACTTTAAAATTTTCCAGCTAGGAAAAATTTGTTTGTATTCTCTAGAATTTTTTTCTCCACGATGTGGTATTCTATTCAAGAAACCTTTTTCGAAGCATGACGGGCCTTCTCTGCTGTTCTGGTTAGATTTTTGCCAGTACATGACCTTTTCCAGTGGTATCCAATATATTATGGTCTCCGCTTTTATTTCTATTTCTTTAAATCTATTTCCTTGCACTGACGTGACCTAACGTCAGGGGTAATACTAATGTCCAAACAAGACAAGCTACGTCTCTTGTACTTGAACTGTCCGACGCGCCCCATCACGCGGATATTCCCCAAAAGATTGGTTTGAAAGAGAAGCTCGCGTGTGTGGTGATAATGAGAGCCCGCGCTCACGTGCACACCTGCGTCTAGGGCTAAAGGATGCCATTTCTCGGCTGACATTCCTCCTAAATCATGAGCTCAGTGGTTTGTTGTACTGCATGTGTCCATGTTTTTGCGAGGCATCGATCGATTGTCTTCACAACAAATAATATAATACGTCAAAATCATAAAGTTGTCTCTCAGCTAGGGTTGGCCTTGGCAGGCAAAGTCGAAGCAGCCTGTCTCTTAAATGAGTCTACGGTGTTGCAGGAGACGTAAAAGTGGTAACCAAATCAAACCGAGAAAGTCACAAAGCAAATATGTGGATGAAACCTTGCTCGTATATTGTCACAAAATATCTACATGTATTATTAAATCCTTGGTTTGGTTTAGATTTTGTTTATGCGTCAGGCTGCTGCGACCCTGCCTGTCAGGGTCAACCCGCTCTGAGAGGAACGTAACATTGCAGCAGAGTCAGAGACCCTCGTCCAGTGTGGGGGATTAAACTCCTGTCCATTGAGTAATAGACGAAGAGCTTAACCATTACATCATGGACGCCGTGGATAGGGATAACATTTTTCCAGCATAAAGCGTGTCAATCTATCTAGTAGTACCAATATTATTTAACTTACGACTAGGCTCTCTGCGGAGGATATTCCCTCGTCCTAATATCACAGGACCGGCATCGGTATCTGTGGTGAAATGGTTAGGCTCTTCCCCTATCACGCGAAAGATCCAAGTTCTATCACACGTGCAATGAGCATCTGCGGTTTTTTGCTCCACCAAGGTTGGTCATGACATGATGACATGCAAGGGCAGTGTAGCTTGTCTCTTAATAACCTTACAGAGTTACAAGGCACGTAAAACTAGTAGTAACCAAACGAAAACCAAACCAACGAAAATTAATGTGTACCGGGTTGGCCCTGATTTTATTTTTGAGGTCGAGGTTGCCCGCCTCTTTATTCACCTTTCAATGATACAAGGATTACAAAACCAAAATAAACAAACAACGTCTTATCACCGGAACCAATCACAGATTTGCTATCTTTGAATGGAAGGAAAGGGCTCTAGAACCTTGTTAGGACCGACAACTCTCATCCAGTGGAGAACACTTCAATGGGGTATGGGTTTGAAAAGGTGGTGATAAAACCAGACTCCTGACCGATTTATACTTGCAGTTGACAGGTCCTAGCTTCTGTTGGCTTATGGTTGCTATGGTAAGCGGGGAAAGCCGTGTTGTTCACTTGCTTTCGTGTTTACTTGTTGGTGTTTAACTTTTTCTGAATGAAATAGTCATGTCCTTTAATCCGGGTGGAGTTTGTTCCATTAACGATAACTCTCCAAGGAGTCCTAATTAGTGTTGTCTTCTCAAGTTACCTTTATCTCAACTCAATGCTGTTAGCATTATATTATAATGTTTAGTTTGATATAATATGATCTGATTAAAGTTATCTGCGTTAAGTTTCTTCCTTTCTTCCTTCTCCTTTGAGGGTTTCACTGAAGCGATTGTCTCCTGATGCTTTTTGGTGACTTGTGTAACGATTCTCTTAACTCTTAATAGATATCAACATCGGGATGCACAAATCCAGTAATTGAGCGAAATTTAAGTATTACAATTATTCTAATCTATTACTTGGCGCATAAATACTATTATAGTATCGACAGTACCGTAAAATCTCATCAAAACAAACAAAGTCGTAGATTATTGTTTGGTTTGGTTACCAGTTTTACATCCTCTGCAACACTGTAAATTCATTTAAAAGACGGAATAGATTATTGTAATCGATGACCCTTTACTCAGTTACCCGTGATACAAAACACGACACAGTGACAGCTGCTGCTACTACTCGCACTACTACACTGCATCTGGCTGCCTTCTCTATGTCTCGTATTCTCTAATCCGAATTTATGGGAAATCGATCGCATCTGTTGCAGATCGATCGCAAAAGATCCACACAATAGCTAAGAGTGGTGCTTATATTATAATCTATTACCCGGTTATAATAAAGAAATACAAATATTCGCCGTAGCTGTGGGTTTTGTGGAGCGAAGCAAATTATTAGTTGTTGACAGTGTTATTTGTAGATTGAAGCTTTTCTGTGTTCTCGTGAATGCTGAAGGTTTATCCCCTCTCCCCCTCCCCACGCCCCCCCCCCCCACACACCGCACACACGCACCCTCACCCGCTTTCCCACTTTCCTCATGTTTAATCCCATGTGTAGGTTCCATATCAGGAAAATAATCGAACGCACGCGCGCACGTGTCTCTGTTTATGTGTGTACGTGACCGTGTGTGTGTGTTTGTGTATTAGCGTGTAACATGCCTGTGTTTGTGACTGCCACCTCCAACATGGTAAGGGGGGGGGGGGGGGGATAAGAGAAAGAGGGCGAGTGGAAGTAAAAGAAGGAGAAGCATTTTGAGTTGGGGTGGCCGGGGGTGGGGGGTGGATGTGTGGGGTAGGGAGTGCATGGTAAGTTTACCACGGTAACGGAAATATACAAGAGTAAGACAAAAGTGATAAGTATTATTTTTAGAACGATAGGTCGAAAAGGTGAGAAGTTCCATCTTGCTTGCAAGGAACATAATATTCTTTTATGAGAATATAAACTTATATTATCGGCACTATAACCTGCAGAACTACTGAAATGAAAAACTCGCCCATAACGTTACACTCCATACCAGACTCTAAAGCACGACATTACAAATTTCAGTCTGATACTACTCGTCATAGGGTCCTTCCAAAATAATTGTCTTAGAAAACGCAGTGTGAAATAATTTAGTTCTTCAGAGCTACAGTTTTAGAAGGTAGAGCACTTTTCTTAATATTATTATGACGACTTGATGTTGGTAGCCATAGGCCTACATGTGTATCGTATGCGGTAGGCCTACTTGTGCTTTCAAACTGGGTAGCTCGAAAAGTACCACTTTCTCTAAGACTAAACCGGCCTATGCGACGTAGTGAAATGGTTCGACTCTTCGCCTATCATGCGGAAGACTCGAGTTCGGTCCAACGTGTAGGCAAGCATCTGCGTTTTCTGGGTTGGCCCTGATAGAAAGGGCGTAAGAGGCCCATCTCTTAAAATAAATGTACAGTGTCGCAAAGGACGTAAAACTAGAAACGGAACCAAACGAAACCAAATGTTATACCAATACATCTTACAATTTATGTGGCGCTTATTATGCTGTCATTTGAGTGCCTCGAAAGATATATTTTTCCCCAAGACCAAATTTATGAATTTCCGCTAAAATGGTATTGATGGACAATAGAAAAAGGCATCAAACTGCTAGGCAGTGTATACTGATGATAACTGGGTTTATTCATTAGTTTAAAGGTAACGAATCGGGTTTATAAATAACTTCCAATTACGTTTTAACAATTTAAACTCACGTATTGACCTTTGCCTATCATGCGAAGACCCGAGTACGGCCCAATGTATGGACAAGCATATCTGCGTTTTCTGCTGGGATTCGCACCTCATAACTTAAGTTAGCCTTCAAAGGCAGGGTCGAAGTAGCACGTCACTTAAAAATTAATGACCTTTCGGGGTTGCAAGGGGTGTAAATTTAGAAACCTAACCAAACCAACTTCGTTGAAAGATTCTAGAAGGCATAAAATATTACACTACAAAATAATGTGGAATGAGCCAACAGACACGAATGCAACTCGAGTAAAAATTTATGCGTTTTTTATTTCATGGCTGAAATATCTTTACGAGCGCACTCAGGTTGTTTGCTGCAAAGAGGGCGAAGATAGACGATAACACTATCTCCCAGTTCCCCCCGCACTATCTTGTGCTGGCTGTTTTTCCTGATGTTTTTTGCCAATATCAAGGCATTTACTTCCGATATTCAACAAGTTCTTCCTCTTCACTGCCACTCGTCGTTGTTTTGCCCCTGTATATTGCTATCTCGACATTGTTGTCAAAGCTTGAAAACAATATCTCCACAAAAACTCAGACAGCACCAACATAAAAACGCAGCGGAAAACAGAAACAAGTAAATAAAATAAAACAAAAAATTAAGAAACAAAAATTTTAAAAAGATTTTGAATAAGCAAAGACATAAAATAAAACGTTATTAAGACGTTAAAAAACCATCACAGAAAGCCCTGTTTGCCAAGCTGTGGTTCTGTTGAAAAACAAATTAAGTAGTGTTTTGTGTTTTGTTTCATTTCGATGTAATATAATATGTAACTGCACTTTGAGCATGCTTAGAGTTCTATCTACTTTTGCACTGTCATTATCAAAACAGATATCTGTTGGGCTGGAAATGCGTCAGCAAACTGGTGTCTTGTACTATCTCAAAATGTTTATAAAGCGAATTATTCAACGTTTTGCGTTTCAGCTAGTGAGTAGAAGTGATATTTTAGCTTTACAAAAATATTATGAAGAATGAGCAAAACAACACTGCGTTCACAATTATTCGTACTTGCGTGTAAAAATATTATTACCTACTCAAGCTATTTTCTTTGCAACTTTCCACTTTCAGAATATATTATGATATACATATATAAAACTTGTATAATATTTTCTCAGAGGTTATTACGTGTATCATTGTCGGGCTCTATTGATAATAATGGAAACCGTTTTCACACCTGTGGAGTCAACATGACCTTATAGCGTTGTTCTTGTTGGTGTTGTTGATTTTGTTGTTGTTGTTATAGATTCTTTTTATTTTAAGCATGATATCAGTGATAACTTTCAGAATGTAGTTCCTTGTAATAATGCGAGTTGAATTACCTATTTAGAATATCACTCCCATCCCCACCCCTCGACCCAGTGTATCAGTGTTAATCATGAAACATTGACTAAACTGTACGAAGCAGGTGCTGTTCTTGGAAACCAAACTGGCTCATTTGCATCGAGCTCGTCGGCATAAAACAGGACAATGCCCTCTCTCATAATTTTTCATACACTTTTATTAATCATAGATAGCTTACCACAAAATCCGCTTTCATGTCAACAGAATAAATGAAACTCTACAATGAATAGAAACTGACGGGGGTTAATGGAGATTTGAAGTACACTATAATATCATAATTTGTTGCAATCTGTCCGTTTTTAGTTCGGTCTGAGATTAGATAGCATTGTCGCCCTCGTCGGAATAGCCGGCCATGCACTTAGTGACATCTCTGTGGTGGTAGTGGCTTTAAACATAGTATCCTGGAGACTACAACCAGAAGAATAGATTCTGATAATCCTTCCCGCGACAAAGCATTCATACAATCAAAGTAGAGGGAAATATTCCATTGTAGAACAAAACATTCTTGCGATCAAACCAGAGGCAAATATTCCATTCTTTGACAAAACATTCATGCGATCAAACCAGAGGCAAATATTCCATTCTTTGACAAAACATTCATGCGATCAAACCAGAGGCAAATATTTCATTCTAGGACAAAACACTCATGCAATCAAACTAGTGGGAAATATTCCGTTCTAGGACAAAACATTTATGCGATCAAACCAGAGGGAAATATTATTCTTCTCCATCACAACGTACGCATGCAGAATCAATCTTGATGAAAAAATAATCCTGCCCTAGGATAAATCATCCACGAACACCAATGCACTTTTACGTCCTGGCTATTTCTTACCTTCAACATTGCAACGGGGGGCGGGGGGGGGGGGGGGGGGGGGGGGGGGG
>JAUKPP010267288.1:0-11448 GCA_032273245.1 Phyllaplysia taylori
GTGCGTAGCGGCCAAATTTCATGCATGCCAAATTCGTCCAAAATACACCTAGGTGTAGAGGCTACGATCTACTAGCCGATACGACCAACTAACTTTACGGGTGCTTGATGCATACGGACACTGGCCCCCTTCGTAAACCTAACCGGCGCTGTGGTGTAATGATTAAGCTCTTCGCCTGTCATGCGGAAGACACCGGTTCGATTCCCAAGCGCGGACGATCTGCGGTTTTTCTGCTGGGACTTTTCCCTCTAAGCCCGGGTTGGCCATGCATGACAGGCAATTTCGGAGTAGCCCGTCTCTTAAATGACCTTACAGTGTTGCAGGGGACGTAAGTAAAACTGGTAACCATGAAACCAAACCATGAACCTATTATTATAATCTCTAGCCGCAGCCTCCACCGTCGAACCTATTTTACCTAACCTTTTGATCTAATATCCTGGGAACATCGAACTTTTTGTCGGTGATACTCAATGGAGAAGGACTTCCGTAACGAGCGACCAAGTCTCTAACCATCTCCAAAGAGCTTATAAAACTTATAAAGAGAGGTAAGCTCGGTCTGGATTAGTAAGCAGAAAGAGAAAGAAAATTTCTACGCAACTGAGTTCAATAATTCCCGAATAGGTGCGTTATCACGTGATAAGCTCACGTGATGCCAAGAGGCGGAAGTCGCGGAAGAGTAAAAAATTAGAATCATGACGTGGTTGCTATGAATCACTATTTATCGCTAATTTGTAGGGTTTAGGTTAAAAATGATTTTGATGATGTTTTCTGTTTGCTTATACATAAGTGTGTGTCTTGTTCTTTTAATCTGGTAGTTATTTAGAATGTATTTATTTTTAGAGAAGTCAGCTTTTTTTTGCCGTTTTAGCTTGGACCATAGCAGTGCGGAGCCGAACACTACGGGACCTGTCTGATAGGCGCCATGTTTGTTGTCAAAGGAAGTAGAAAGTGATCACGTGATCATATGACTTTGAAGATAGGCGCGAGATGACATGAACCCTAGAGATCTAGTCATAGATAGATAGCACTTTGATCGTAGCAAACGAATACAAATTACATGTTCATTCGAAATGCAAACAAGAACAACAGACAAACAAAACTCTTCAGTAGATCAGTCAATACATCGACTGAACCACAACAATAGCTTTTGTTTTCAGTCGCATTTACATACAGTAGTAGGCTACTCGTAGTGTTTGGATTTGGGTCAAACAGCTGTCGTGGGTCACGGAAGGAACATCAACTTTTCGGCGGTGTCAATGAGATCTGCTGCCTGTTTTATAATTCCGTCGCAACTCCTTGCCTCACCACCCTCTAGAATTATCGAAAATTCTCACGTACCCGATTCCAACTTTTGTCCAACTTTTGATATGTTGTAAAGGGAACCCTTAAGCACCAGAAAAAATCATTGAACAAAAATTTGCAATTTTTTATAGGTGGAACTATGCGTATTCATAGATTGACCCGCCTATTATGTTTACCACCAGAGCACAGCCTGGTTGATGTGACTCGCTAAATCGAACCTAGTCACTACCAATTGCGCTACAGAGGACAATGATGGTATGGGGAAAATTAATAAGTAGTTTGGGTTTTCACACCAAGTGGTTTTCACACCAAGTTTCGTTCACCAGCTGCGTCTTTTAGTGCAAGAAGTCAAGGGGTATTTGTTGTTTTTCTCCTTTGTGTAAAGTGACTAAAATTGTAAAAAAAAAAATAATTCTCGATGGTTTAGCCGTATAATTGTCCGATTATGGTGCCGTGCACTGGAATGATGCATTATCCTACCGAGAAAAATAAAGTGGTAATTTTTTAGCTGCCGATTCGCATCTGTAGCAATTGGCAAAAAAAGGAGCCCGAAAACGAAATAATTGTCTCCCTAGGGCATATATCTTTTTGAGAAAGGATTATTATCCCGTCTAAGACGACCACCTGTTTAGAACGACCACTTTTCCTCGATATTGAGTGGTCGTCTTAGACAGGTTTGACGGTGCCTGTTCTCGTTTTAGGTCACTTTGACCTCGTGTTAAAGTCTCTGGGTCAGTGGTCAGATGAACGCATCAATTGCCATGCTGGAATTCAGTTAGTTAGTTAGTTGTTTATAGAGGCGCCAGCATCTTTGTTGAAACACGCAATATGTTTACAAGAGTTCTAATTAATTGCTGTTGACACAGTAAACGAAATGATGTAATCCATCTGCATAACATTATCATTATTAATATCCAGGTCAGTGGTTTTGTCGTCCTGATGTAAATGTTTTCAGTTGTGGGGAGATACACCTGGTGAATCATTATTATAGTCCGTGGCAAAATGTTTCGACACCTCACGTCGTATTGGTAGGAATTTTAAATTGTTTACATCATAGTATCCTAAACACTTAAGACCTGTTTACTCGCCTAGTTTGAAAGAATATTTAAGAGCTATTACGCACTAAGATAATGTGGAAATTGAAAGAAAATATTCAGCGATCCATTCGCAAAACATTACACACCGTGTACACAACCCTTTATCCACTGGACACATTATAAGGGCTTGTCCGCACCAAAAGCAGTAGCTGCGCTGAGCCGCTATGAGCAGTTCAAGCAGTAGGCTCGAGTGTCCGCACCAAAAGCTATTTGGCTAGCAGTCAGCTCGCTGGCTGCTCGTGCACTGCTCAGTATCAGCTTGCATGTTCTCACCAAAAGCAGTATAAAAGCAGTGTGTACTAGCTCTCTCCGCTCGCTCTCCTCTGTGATTTCGTCATTTCTAAATTAAGCACACCCGAATTTTCCCGCATAACCCCGCCACGATATCTCGGTCAGCTCAAGACAGCGCGGAGACAGCTTGTACATTTTCTTGTTGAAAGCCATGTTGTGAACTGTACTCCAATACCTCAACATTTGTAGGCGGGCGCACTACCTCTTGGTCATCGACGCCCCAAAAGTACAATATCGTAACTCGAGAACTTAGTTGATGCACGATCATTTAAGTAATAGATGCCTACGAGACACACCGCCTCATGTCGAATCAAGCTGGGTGCTATCGTGTTACCCGTGCCGAGTCATGTTGAACTGCATGAGAGAGCTTTGTGACGTCATGGCTGTAGGCAAGAAACTCTACACAATGCTTAGCTTTTAGTTTGGTTTGGTTACCAGTTTTACTCCTCCTGCAACACTGTAAGGTCATTTAAGAGACGGGCTGCTTCGACCCTGCCTGTCAGGACCAACCTGGGCTGACGGGGGAAATCCCAGCTGAAAAAAAAAACGCAGATTGTCCGCGACCGGGACCGAACTCGGGTCTTCCTCATAACAGGCGAAGAGCCTAGCCATTACATCACAGCCCCGGTCCCTGCTTAGGGTGTAAGAAGACTAAAACTAGCAGACGAGCAGCGCTCACACTAGCTCACAAAACCGCGTACCAGCGGGGAGACAAAATACCCACGTACTTTGTGTTTTGGATTAAAGCTCGAATTAAATAATTCAATACCTTTCTCGGTGTTCATGCCAGAAAAGCCCAGGGTTAGTTTTATTGCAGAGCATTTAGATGCAGCTTTGCCCCTCCTCTCCGAGAAATCCCGCTGTTGTTATTCTTTGTCGAGTTAGGGACAGCTCTATTTAGTCTTTCTTCCCCGTGGCGTAGTTACGCAAGATGTAATTATTTTGCATACGGTCAATGGAATGTGTGGCTGATCCGATGACAATATTCTTGTCGAGTCTTGTGCACTTTTCGTATCACCTTGTCGACGTATCGCATTTCTTTGCGTCTAAACATGTTAAGTAGAACATTGTAGAATATAATATATCATCTGGTGAAGAGTAAAGATATATGTTAAACCATACAATGTCACCACGCGTCGAACCCAGTAGATTTGAATTGTTTGGTTTGGTTTATTTTCTGTTTGTTATACACACCGTCGCAGCACTGTAATGTCATTTTAGAGGCGTCTACTTCGATTATGTGTTTTAGGGTGACATATCGGTATCTGTGGTGTAATGGTTAGGCTCTTCACTTATCATGCAGAAGACCCCAGTTCGGTCCCACTTGTGGACAATCTCGTTTTTCTGCTGGGATTTGTTCCTCTTAGCCCGGGTTGGCCCTGACTGGAAGAGAGGCTCAGGTGTTCTTACAACGTTGGTATCGAACTCTCGTCCTCTGCGTGATAGGCGAAAAGTCTAACCATTAAATCTTAGATGCTGATTCATTTGTGGATAATTTTTTTGTTTGTTTTTTTCTTTCTTTCTTTCTTTCTCTCTCCCCCCTCTCTCTCTCTCTCTCTCTCTCTCTCTCTCTCTCTCTCTCTCTCTCTGTCTCTCACTCTGTCCCTCCATCTCTCTTTCTATCTCCTCTGGTTATATTGATCTGGAGTTGAATACGACTGGCCACATGTTTTTCCTTCTCTGATTAACAATCTCTTCATTTTCTCTATTTTTCTTTGTTTTCTATCTTCCTTTCTAATTTTTCTCCCTTCTTTCTTTTGTTTGAAGTTTTCGACGCGTGCTTTGGTTTGTTTTCTAATCATCCCCTCCTTTCCAAAATTAACGATGTAATAATAGATTGCATTTATATAGGGCATATCCACACTCCTTTTATAGTTAGCAGTTTTACGTCCCCCGTGAATCACTGTAAGGTCATTTAAGAGACGGGCTAACTCGACGCTCTAAAGGAAAAATCCCAGCAGAAAAATCCCCCAGATCGTCCGAGCTCGGCATCCCCATTTGAAAGCATTCTCTCTTGCTCTCTCTCTCTTTCTCTCTCTCTCTCTCTCTCTCTTCCATTATTCCCCGGGCGAAGCCGGCGACGCAGCTAGTCACTAGTCAGTGATAGTACGCTAATACCAGTGCACGAGCTTCGCATTATCTCATAATATTGTTTTTCTGTTCCTCTTCTTATTGCTTATCGGTACAGGTGGCTGCTCCACGTACCAGGCTTCAAACTCATGTAATAATATAACATTACAGTGTTGCAAGGAACGTAAACCTAGTGACCAAACCAAACCAAAGTTCTCTCTCTCTCTCTCTCTGTCTCTCTCTCTTTTACCATCTCAGAGGCTCCGAGGCATGACCATTCATAATATGCCACATTCTTTTAGTGTTGATGTAGAGCATAATTTGTGATGAAATACTTCAAAACGTTTGATGCAACAGGTGAACTTGACAGTGCATAAAACAATAAGAGCAAGCTGTCACGATGGGCTTAACAAAGAGGAAGTAAACGTCCTCGTGGTCTCGTGTCTAGGTCACTGAACTCAAGCGTTGCTTCTTTTCTTTTTGGCTACCAGTTTACATTCCCTACAACACTGTGTGGAAACAATACGTTGCAAGCTCTTTCGAATCCTTTAGGATCCCAGATTGCAGTATCGCTGTTGGAGAGCCACTTTCATCCTCTTCTGTGTACAACGCTGTGAGGTCATTTAAGAACGGACTATGTACTTCGACCCTGCCTGTGAGGGCCAACCCGGGCTGCGAGCGGAAAATCCCAGCAGAAGAAAACCCAGATCATCCGTGCTCAGGACCGAACTCGGGTCTTCCGAAAGACAGGTGAAGAGCCTAACCATTACACCACAGCTCTATGAATAAATAACTGAATACTAACTAACACCAAGAGTTTCACCAGAGTTTCCACAGCTCCGAATAGCGTCCTATAAAAAATGGATGTAAATTGTGGAAGTCCTTCCTCGCTAATTCTTACCTTTCAGTGTTGCAGGGATAAGGAGGGAGATATGACCAGTGGCGAAGCGCACTCCCTGGTAAAACGCCAGCAAACATATTAAAGTAAAAGTGAAAAAAAACACTATGTAAAGGAAAAGAGGGGAAAAGCCTTAAGAAAAAAAGAAAGACTTTCAGGCGGTCAAAAGATGGGGCAATCATTGATTTTTTGCTTGTATGGACGCTACGCTCGTGGATATTATGCCGAAACAAACTACGTGTAGCTCTTAACTGGTCCATTGCGCAATTACTTGGCCCATCACGCTTTGTGTAAAGGCAAAGTATAACGCGGAAAATATCCATATCCTATTACCAGGCAACAGCTGCGAAGTAATTTTCCTTCCCAAGCCAGTATTCACGTGAGGTATTGTTCTCGTGTTAGAAACATTTTCCCTTGCATCTGACACACCTCTTGAATGTCAACGACGATAGCAACAGTCAGTTAACAATGGTGAGAATGTTGGGGAAAAGGAAAACAAAGTTATCTGTGCGTGTTGATGTTTTTGGGGCAGCTGCAGTTGAACCTGTTCAAACGACCACCTGAATAAGGCGGCCGCCAGCACAAACCGCTGTGACATTATACCATCTATGTCACGGGGCAGGCCGGGCCAGGGGCATCAGATGTGTATGTACCATCTTTCCCTATTATGTAACACGGCCACTTTTCATTGACTCCTAAATTACATTTTTTCTATATACTATCCCTCTCTAAGATGACCACCTGTCTAAAACGACCACTTTTTTCTTTACACATTTAGTGGTCGTCTTAGACAGGTTTGACTGTATTTAGCACTTTTTTTGTTATGGAAGGCGTTGGTCTGAGATTGTGTCCACCTCTACAGACCGGCGCTGTGGTGGGATGGTTAGGGTCTTCGCCTATCATGTAGAGGACCCGAGTTCGATCCCGTTTTTCTGCTGGCATTTGTCCGTCCCAGCCCGGATGGGCCCTGACAGGAAAGGTTAATGTAGCCCGTCTCGTAAATCACCTTAAAGTGTTGCAAGGGACGTAAAACTGGTAACCAAACCTAAAACGTAAAACGGAAGAACCAGCAACTTGACTCGTTTTGGCCCCAACAAACAACACAATAAACTTGTAGCCCTAAAATGTTACCTGCGAGAGGGTAGAATCGTCGGATTAAGACTCACCTGCGCTCAAGCACTGACCAGAACTGAGACCCTTCACCCAGCCCCCCCCCCCTTCCCCATTTCCTCCCTCCCCAACCCTGCACCCCCACCCTTCTTTCCATTCTTCTCCGGATCCTATGGTCCTATATTATGACCGAGCTTATAACAAACGCTTTATTCTATATCGGTCTGATATGATGCAAATTAATGCATGTTGCAGCAGTGCGAAAAGCTCATTTGTCATATTATGATAACACAATGCAGATGTCGTCCTATACAAACCGGGCGCTGAATTATCAAGTGAAGCAGAAAGACATTAGTGCCGCGTTTACTCAAGTTTGAAAAGACATTTCTTGACGCCAGAGGCACCAGCTTCTGTGGCTGTTTTAGGCTAATGTTTGTAGCAGCAGTGTAAATGGTTCATCTTTTCATAACACTACACAGGCCTGATGCACGCCCCCTCCCCCTCCAGTCTCACCCTTCTCTTCCCCCGATGCATTATGCCCGAGCTTATAATACCCTCTTCATTGTTGATCGATCTGTTAAGATGATAATCTATATTAATAATATCATATAATGTAGATAATTACAAACAAAATAAAGAACAAAACAAAGCCCTCTCCCGTGGGTACACAGCTCTAGGAGCTTTACATTAATTTAAAAAGTTATAAATGGACAGGAAGGTAAAGGATTAATAACTTTTCATAGGAAAAAAACGGCCACGCTCACTTACAATCGTACACACACACATACACACACACACAGAGAGAGAGAAAGAGAGAGAGAGAGAGAGAGACATAGAGAGAGAGAGACACACACACACACACACACAGAGAGAGAGAGAGAGAGAGAGAAACAGAGAGAGAGAGAGAGAGACACACACACACACATATACACACACACGGACACACACACAACTCATAAACATAACTTTTCTCTAATTTAATGCATGTTGCAGATGTGAAAAAGGGTTAATTTTTTCATACTATTTATGAAGACATGAACTTTTTGCATGGCAGAAACATGCATTATAATGATAACACAATGCACATGTCGTCCTATACATACCTGGCACTAAATTACATAGTGAAGCAAGAAGTGTTATAGGTGTGTTTATTCATGTTTCAATAAATACTTCATGACGTCAGAATTACCAGACTCTTTGAATGTTTTGGGATAACGCCTGTTGCAGCCGTGAAAACGGTTAATCTTTTCATAGCTGAGCTTATTATAAACGCTTAATTGCTTAATTTGTTTATACATGTAGTTATGATACAATGTATAATTTATACAGTGTTGTTGTTGTTGTTGTTGTTGTTGTTGTTGTTGATGTCGATCAGGTATTCGAACCCTCGACCTTTTGATAAGAAGTCGAGTGCGCTATCCTCTGCGCTACGGGGACCTGCACAGCAGTGTAAAAACTTCTTTTCACACACTGACCAGACCTGATACACGGCGTCGACTTTTCCCCCAGTCTTCTCCAGATACATTGTGACCGAGTTTAAGGATAAGCTCTTATATTTGTTAATCGTTATGACCAGATATGACTCAAAACATATTGCAGCAGTGTAGACTGTTCATCTTATCATGACGCTGATCACACCTGATACCCCTATCCCCCCATCCCCATTCCCCCACCCCCACCCCCACCACCTACCCATCCGCTTTCTCGTCTCCCGTTTCATTATGATCGAGCTCATAATAAGTTCTGAACCGTTGATTATTCCGAGAAGAATACTATGATAAAAATAATAATAAATTTGAATAGATTGAATAATAATACTAATGATGATATTAATGATGTTGATAGTAATGATGATGATATTGATAATGATAATAATAATGATAATAATAATAATAATGATAATACTAAAAATGATTATAATGATAAAAATAATAGTAATAATAATAATAATAATAACAATAAAAAAAAGCAATAGTTATAATAATAATAATAATAATAATAATAATATTAAAATGATGATGTTGATGATGATAATGATTATAATAATAATAATAATAATAATAATAATAATAATAATTATAACAATAATAATAATAATGATTATAAGTAACTTCGAATTCGTGATATTGTAGATCTAGGCGCTTTACAGTAATTAAAAAAGTCATAAATGCACAGGACACTAAAAGATTGATAATCCTTCATACGTAAGAAACGGGCACGCACACACACAATCACACATACGCACACACACACACACACACACACGCACACACACACACAGACAGACACACACACACACACTCTCACACACACAATAACACAACACACACTGACACAACTTTTCTCTAATTCAATGCATGTTGCAGCCCTGTAAAAACTCACGTTTTCAGGACATGAAAAGATTAACTTTTTACACTGTCGCAGCAACATGCATTATAATGATGACACAATGCAGATGTTATCCAATACAAACGTCTGGATTATCAAGTGAAGCAAATTAAGTCTTTACTGACGTGGTTATGCAAGTTGGAATAAATACCTCTTGGCGTCTGACGTTAAGGCGTAAAGGGTATGGTGACATGGCGTCTGACGTTAAGGCGTAAGGGGTATGGTGACATGGCGTCTGACGTTCAGGCGTAAAGGGTATGGTGACATGTCTGAAAACTGATCCAACCTGTGATCCTCTGCATTGTCTTATAATATAATGTGAAAAATAAGCTTTTTGTACTGCTGCAACATGCACTAATTTGCATCTGTGTGTTGTGTGATTCTCTCTCTATCCCTGTCTCTCTCTCTCTCTCTCTCTCTCTCTCTCTCTCTCTCTGTGTGTGCGTGTGTGTGTGCACGTATGTGTGATTGTGTGTGTGCAGCACGCAAATGGCAACCCACAGGGAAACTTGGGCCTGCTTGAGTGCTTAAGTAAAAACTAAAACAAAAAGAGGCTAAAACAGCTAAGGCTGGCGCCTCTATAAATAACCCACTCTTTACAGCAAATTCAATTTACCTAGTAACATCCAACTGGCTTTAGCTCACGAATGTGTTGAATTCTATGTATCCAAAAAAACCTTAGGGTTTAATTTCTTTTCATGCAATCACTTCGGAAAAAAACAAACAATACAGACATGTATTGATTTAATCAAACAAGGTTTTTTTTCATCATGAGCTCAGGGCTACCTTGTACAACGGTATCTCCAATATTTTTCTACGCGAAAATGTGACTTCAGCTTAAACTTTAAAGTCTGAAACATAATATGAACACCGGCGTCCGAGGTGTAGTGTTATAGTTTGGCTCTTCGCCTATCATGACAAAGACCCACGTTCGATCCCACGTGCGGAAAGTCTCATTTTTCTGCTGGGATTCATCACTCTCACCGACGCTATGGTGTAATGGTTAGGCTTTTCGCCTGTTCCGCGGAAGACCCAAGTTCGATCTCGGTCGCGGACGATTTGGGTTTTCCCTTTTCAGCTCGGGTTGGCCCTCTTAAATGACCTTAAAGTGTTGCATGGGACGTAGAACTGGTAACCAAACCAAACCATCACCACTCTCAGGCCTGTTGGCCTTGACAGAGCTGGTCGAAGTAGCCTGTCTCTTTAATGACTTTACAGTCTTGCATAGGACGTAAAAGTGGTAACCTAACCAAACAAAATGTATCATACTCAAACTCGCCATGAAAAAATTTCGCAGATCAGCTAACGCAGGAGAGGAAGAGGAATCTTGCGAAACCGTTGGAATGAACAGTACACACCCATGGGACTAAGCAAAAGCTACAGTCTTTTTACATGCTTACGTTCCTATCAACTTCAAACAACGTTTAGTGAGCGGTATTTGATGCACGAACCTAGTCAGCGATTCAACTCGACTAAATGCTCCACTCTATAATCGGTTGTATTAGCAGTAGCTCACAAAACCACGTGCTGGCAGGGGTAATAAGATCTGAAAAGTACTCACGTATTGAATTTACGCTATTATGAAATGAAGCATTTAGTCGGAAAAACTAACAGCTAGCTTCGTGCATCCAACCTACCACGTCGTCGAAGCACCGTCCTGTTCAAGATTGTCATAAAACTAGGGGAAAAATGTAGTTCCGCGCTCACATTTTAAATCCTCTTCGATAACCAGCATATCTCACTCAGAATGGAGGCAGCCCTATATTCTCTACCCTATATTGTGCACCCTGCCTGTCAGAGAGAGAGAAAGAGAGAAAGAGAGAGAGAGAGAGAGAGAGAGAGAGAGAGAGAGAGAGAGAGAAAGAATGAGGATCTGAAAGAATGCTCATTTTCAAAGGGGTTTCATACTACATAAGTTAACGTCGGGTCTGAACTCAGGGGCCCGTTCACGAAACCTCCATAATATGGGACAGAGCTCTGACATGTTGTCGTTAACAAATTATAATGCCATTGACCACAGCACAGTGGCCTGGTGAATTGACATTGTCTTTTCCAAGGGCACATCGCAGTGCTCACTCAAAGAGCTTATAATTTCATAAAGAGATGCAAGCTAAGTCTGGATTAGTAAGCGGAAAGAGAAAGAAAAAATGTGTACGCAAAAGAGCATCAAAATTCCTACTCTAGCGCGCTACTACGTCATAAGAGAGTAAAAAAGTAGAATCATGACGTGGTTGATATGAATCAATATTTATCGCTAATTTATAGGTTTAGGTTAATAATAATTTTGATGAG
>JAUKPP010267299.1:0-10000 GCA_032273245.1 Phyllaplysia taylori
AAATTTGTCCAATATACACCTAGGTGTAGAGGCTACGACCTACTAGCCCGTACGACCAACTAACTTTACGGGTGCTTTATGCATACGGACTTTTGGTTTCTACTAAGCCTTTTTAATCTTTTGTTGTTGTTTTTTAGTAGCCTATATTTAAAGCCTCTTGCAACACTAGGTCAGCCCAGAGGTACTGTGACCTCCGATTCTAATATTTCAATTTCCTTTATGAGTGGAGGGAGATCAGTGCAATAGGAGCCCCCCCCCCCCCTCAAACTTTTACTCTCAATTGTGTGTGCTTTCTTGGTTTTCTCCCAGCTTCATGTACTTGTTGTCTCAGTTTCTTGTAATGTGTTCCCCTACTTTCTTCAATCAAAGTCATCCACTTGGATACCTGTTTGTTGGATGTTTCCTATTTCTATGAAATCAGTCAGATTTTACTTTTTTTCTTACTCTGCTCACTTTTTCTCACTCAGTGGCATTCAGAGTAGATGTATTCAGTTTTTCATAACAATAAACATGCTAGGTCTTTATCAACTTCCTATCTACCTACCACTTCCTCCAATGTTATCTGAAGGATCTCACAGAGGATGAGAGTTCGACCCCCACACTGGACACACATCTCCATCTTTTTGTTGGGATATTGTGTCCCCCTCACTCTCAGCCCAGGTTGACCTTGACGGGCAGGGTGAAAATCAGACATCTCTTAAATGTTGCCACAGTATACAAGGGGTGTAGAACCCAAACCAAACTGAAGTTTTATCCCTATCTACTTCCTGGCATGTAAGTGACCATACCGAGATGACAGCGCAGTGGTAACCTGACTGTCCTGAACAAATACTTCTCTTCTCTCTTGTATTTTTCCGTCCTCCCCTTTACTCCCATGTTTCAACAGCTCAATGTACACTTACAAAATTGCTGATATGCAGTATTATTGGTAGGAATTTATAGATGTTGATGGGTGTGGGGGTGCTTTCTGTGGTCTGTTCTTGTCATTTTGAGTTCCTTTTGAGTCTCCTTTACTACACTGGGTTTTGTGATACGCAAATGGTTTTCCACTCTCTTCCACCACTGGACAAAGAATTTGCTGTGTGATTCAGGTGTGGATTTGTCCACTTGCAATCTTACTAATTTATTCTCAACATTTGTCAAACCTGCACAACTTGTTTAGGCTGTTTTGTATGTGTGAATTTTTGTATTTGTGCCACTTTCATCCTCGTCTGTTTATATTATTATGTGTTTCATGGCCATTCCTTTGTGGATGTGTGCACATATGTGCGATGTATTTGTCACCATGCCGCAAATAGGTTGTATACTGCAGATTAGACTTTTCCCATTGTAACCTCTCCTTTTATTTATTTCTCAATGAATTCAAATTCAAGCTTTAGTTTTTAGAGATTTCATTTCATGCATGATAAAAAGCTTTTTTAACTCTCTCGGCTCTAAATCCAAGATAATTAGGTTCTGCACTTCTACATCCAGGTCTATCGCTGAGATATTCCAGAGGAAATAGTTAGAAAGGAACCGTCAGATATCTTATGTATAATAATACAGCTACACTAAACTTGTTCCACAAGCATGGTGTGCCCCGTATAATCCTTGTATCCTGCCCCCCTGTTTCTGTGACAGGTGTTTTTCTGTCGTCTGGGACAGGTAGGTGGAGTTGAATAGTTACGTTGCTCACGCATTCTGTTGGAAGCCATAGACTGACGGAGCACTTACACATACATGTCCGCCAATCACAAACTTTCTGAAGAAGACAGTTCCTTTTCTTCTTTTTTTTTTTTTCCAGAGAGTCTTCTTTGGTGATTTTTGTTCAAATTTGAGGGATTGTAGGGATGGGCATAGATTGTTTTCTCAAAATTGTCTTTTTCTTATGTTTTGAAATGTTCTCTGGGATGGGGGGGGGGGGGGGGGGGGGGAAGAGGAGGTGGAGGAGGGAGGAGACAGACTCTTGGTTAGCCTTCACCAACCGCATGCCCACTATGTAAGGCATACCTGGTTTTCTAAACCTGTGTTCAGTTTTTTATTTATAGAGGCAACAGTCTTTTTTCATATTTTAGTCTGCCATGCTTGGTTGTGCTATTGAAAGTTGAGTTTCTACATCGGTTTCTTTCTCTATTAACCTATTGATTCTTTCATAGTTGGTTTTATATTATATGAATTTTGCCTGAGAATTTAAAACCTTGAGTTTTTGTTTACATCAAACAGTGGACGTACAGTAACAAACAGAGAGCTGGAGAAAACCTAACAAAAAAGTAGAGGAATAACACCTACAGTTTCCGCCCTGAAAGATGATGAAAATTCTGAATATAAAAAAAAACACATCATGAATCCAAAAATAGACTCCAGTATCAGATGCACGACGCTTAGAGAAGGAAACGCCTTCCACTTTTACCATACCAGTCCAAGGAAAACTAGAGAAATATCCAGAAAACCTCCAATGTTGATGAGAGGGATCACTGGAGGTCCATTTGCTTGAATTGACAAACTCGATTGTGTTTAACATTGATCTGATAGTGTGAGAAGTAGAATCATCAGACATGAGACTTCCAAACCTTGAAAGCAGACTCAACCTGAGGACACTGTGGGGAGCTGGGCCTATAGATAAATCGAAATAGGAGAGATGGATAGAAAGACAGTGGAACCGGCCCAGCAACAACCCGTCCAAGATGACTACTGGTACAAATGAACACTTTCGATTTCACCCCTTATGGTTTTTTTAATATTATGACACTGTCCAAGTCACCGGCGCTTTGGTGCAATGGTTAGGCTTTAGCCTGTCATGCAGAAGACCCGAGATCGATCCCATGCACGGACGATCTGGGTTTCTTTTCTTCTGTTTTTTTTACCCTCTCAGCCTGGGTTGGCCCTGACTGCCAGGGTTGAAGTAGCCCATCTCTTAAATGACCTTACAGTGTTACAGGGGGTGTAAAACCGATAACCAAAACAAACAAACAAATTGTCCAAGTCAACCACCTGTCTTAGACAACCACTTTTCTTCTCAACAATAAGTGATAGTCCTCGGTAGGTTTGACTGTACAGTAAATGACAAACCCCGAGGGAAAACGGAGCTCTTTCTCGTCGACATTCTTAGAATTAAAAGGATAATGTTGTGTTCAGTTGTTATGACTTGCAGTTTCAATATTCTGTCCTGATGTGGGGTTTTTTGTGTCTTGTAATCAGACAAGATGCCTTTGAGTGTTATTTTAGAAGTGTATGACTTACTTAGGGTATCCTTAAGCATTTTTTTCTCCATTTTAAAAAAAATAATTTCTTTAAATAATAAATCTACGCATAAACCTTATGTTGTGTCACAAGGTGGAGCAGACGTGAATATGTCTGAATTAATGTTTGGTTGGGTGGTCACACAATTTCAGAGAAAAAGAAAACGAGAGCGAGAGAGAGAGAGACAGACAGATTGTCTTATATGTCCTTGTGACTTTATGACTAGTGTATTGTATCTGATGTCCAAAGCAATATCTACAGTAGAACCCGCGTAAGTTGATATTCTGGGACTATTGAAGTCAAGTCGAGTAAAGAGAAAGTCGACTTAAGGGTTGTCAATGTAGTAAATAAAGAAAACTTTGGGAATTTCAATTTCCAACTTGAGCCGATTGTTGAGTTTACAGATGTCGAGATATGCAGGTACTACTGTATATCCCAATCACCCCATCACATTTTCTTTTTCATTTTTTATTGACTTAGAAAGCTTAACATTTTGGTATTATATCTGTGAAGTGAACCATCCTACCCACTTGCAATATACTACCCCTTCCCCCATCTTATTAGATGTTAGAAATTTGATTAGTTACCTATATGTGGTTGCTTTATTTTTTTTTTTTGTGACTGCTGAACCATGAAAAGAACTGCAGTAGTAGATGGTGTTGTGGTTGAAATAGCATTGTTGGTGTTATCTCCATATACAGTGTGCTTTTGTATTGAAGCTAAAAACCCGAGTTTGATTCCCATGTGGAGGCGGGCATCTGCATCTTTCATCTTGGAATCCATCCCTCTTAGCTCAGACTGACCCTGACAGGCAGGGAAGAAGTAGCCCATATCTCACATGACCTTACAGTGTTTCAAGGGATGTAAAATTAGAAACTAAACCAAATCAGTTTCTTTGATTACTCCCCATGATAGAGACTGCTTCATCCATCCCTGAGTACCAAACATGTGATAGTCAGGATTAGAGATCTGCCTATCGCCTTTTTCTTGTAGATTGATATTTATACTTTTGATGGGTTGAAACTTTCACATGGGTGGTTGGAAGGGCGCTCCACTGTCGTTTGCTCCTTCTACTTCTTTCGAAGTGTCACCATTTTCCTAATCTATTTCCTGGAGCTTAAGTGACCTTATGGTGTTGAAAATGCAGCAGAACCTCAACAAAACAAAGAAAATTATTGCACTATCTGCTCTTTCTTGTCTTTTTTAATTATGTCTTTTTTAAACAGTTGGTGTGGTGATGAAAATGATGCCTTGTTTCACTTAATATTGTTACTTTGCTTGTTTGTGAAGGCACGGTTATTATAAATTTGTTCATACTCTCTTAATAGTTGTGTGCCAGGGGATTAGTGGACACTTGTATGTGATCTGTTCCTTCTTTCTTTGTGTTAATATTGTCATAATCTACTTCCTGGCACTGAAATGACTGTAAAGTGTCGATAGAACCTCAACAAAGCAAAAGCAAACCAGCGTCAGTATGATTTCTATCTGTTCTTACTGTCAGAATGACTTTTTCTATTTTACTGTCGATGAAGCCTGACCCAAACTGTTTTCTGACAGTGTTAGATTGTCCTTCGTGGTTTCTCATTATGTCGTTTATATCTACCGTGATGTTAAAACCCGTTTGTTTGGTTATCTGCAGACGGACAAACACACAGACGGGATCCACATTGGTCTGACTCCTGTGGAGCAGAAGAAACACGTGCAGGACATAATGCGGAGGATACCTAAAGGTACAGTTAAGACTTCACTGGCATGCTCTAAAAAAATTTTACATCGCAAGGTGGTCGCTCAACTAATGTAACTTGATTTTTGACGAAAATCACTTTTGTGCATATTCCAAGGAATTGTGAAGGGGTGAATATCTTGTAAAAATCTCAGAGTAGGAGTTTGACAATAAAGTTATGATAGTTGAGCTGCCACCCCACGACAAGATGAATGCTAAAAGAAATAGTACTTACTTAAGGTGAAAAGATGTGTAAGATATATTTAGATTTTGTATTCTGTCTTTTATGAGAACTTGATGAATCTGTTATTAATCTGTTATTACACAGCTATCACAAATGCAGCGACAAATGTTTTTCTTTGTGTTGACCCTTGTCTATATCTCTCTCTTTCTCTCCCCAGGCTCTGAGGCTAGCACTGTGCTGGTGGGACAAGTGAGCTTCCTCACCAAACCTGCCATGGCCTTTGTGCGACTGGCTGAGGGACAGGTGCTGGAGAACCTAACTGAAGTGCCTCTGCCTGTCAGGTCAGTCATGTGGGACTCTTGAAATATCTTCTCTCTTTTGGTGTATTTATGTGAAACCATCTGTCCGCCTCTGTGTCTTGACAGGCAGGGTCGAAGTAGCCCATCTCTTAAATGACCTTACAGGATTGCAGGGGACATAAAACTGGTAACCAAACAAAAAGACGCCTCTGTGTGTCTTACCTTTTTTTTTCTCTTTCTCTCTCTCTCGCTCTCTCTCTTTCTTTCTCTCTCTCTCTTTCTCTCACTCTCTCTCTCTCTCTCTCTCTCTCTTTCTCTCACTCTCTCTCTCTCTCTCTCTCTCTCTCTCTCTCTCTGTACCTCCCCTCTTTCTTTCTCGCCAGGCGGGTATTTGGTTGAGGCTCTGGTGTGGTCTACTCCTTTTCCTTTTGTTTTTTTTGCTACTATTGTCCTCCTCTCTATTTCCTTGTGGTGAAACGTTGATAGTGTAGTAAAACCTCTCATTTTTTCCCTCTACCAGGTTTCTGTTTGTGCTGCTAGGCCCACCAGATGGAGGCATGGACTACCATGAAGTTGGTCGTTCCCTGTCCACTCTGATGTCCAATCAGGTCAGTTGGTGCTATGTCTTGACCCACACTCACACACCTTGTCATAGGCTGGAGGACAAGCTCAATATGAGACAGTCTCTATGAAATAGGACTAAGATGTTATTCTACTTACTTTGGATCGTGACAAATCGAGACTTGGCTGCAGCCACAGTGTGTCAAAAGGTTTCCACCAACACTTTTAGTAAATTACTCTATGACTGCCCTGCTCTGAGCTGTCATCTTGTCTGGGGAGGCGGGGTCTTAAGAAATTAGATGGCACTGCATGCCTGGAGAGGAGGGTAAAGGTTGTTTTTTCCCACTGTGCAGAGCTATCCTGTCATGGCTGTGTAGATTGTGAAGACTACTTGAAGTGTGAGCAACCCATGTAGGCCCCATCACCCCCCCAACCCTCTCTCTCTCTCTCTTGATCAATAACACCAACAACAATGGATTGACACATCTTTGTCTAGGGAGGGAACAAATTTGTGACTCCTTCTTAGATTACTGCAAATATTGTCCCACTGTGTCATAGAGTATAGGAAACTTTAAAAACAGTTTAGCCTGTCAGAAATAAGTTGGACCATATATCGTTTTATCAATAAACATGATTCCTTTACTATGTTCCCTCCCCGTTCAACAGCAATTCCACAATGTTGCCTACCGTGCGGAGACACGAGAGGATTTACTCCGAGCCATCAACAGTTTCCTCGAGGACTCCATCGTGCTGCCCCCGGGCGACTGGGACCACCGCACCCTGCTGCCCATCACACACATGGCCCGCAAGCGGGCTCAGATGAGACGGCAGAAGAAACAACAGATGGAGGAAAAAGAAGGTGAGAGCAATAAACGTCTTGGTTGAGGGATTTACTCTGTCATATGTAATTTTTTTTTGTAGAGGGGGTGGCGAGAGAAGGGAGGGGAGCACTGGTCAAGGAGGGATTTTTCATCTTTCTATTTTTCTGCACATCTATCTGTGAGATATCTTTTTCTCTGTACCCATTGTACACACCATAATTGACAATTGGCTTGTACAATATTGCTCTTATAGAGAGTTGAGTGTGTTTGAGGAGCGTTCTAAGTTTTGCTGTTTCATTACTCTCCAGTGTAGACTCAGTCAAACTGTACTATGTTTTGGATGCGTTCGAGGAAGGAATTTAAGATTTTGTCACAGGCGCACTATGGTTATTACCTTCTAGTCCAACTGATCCATGGCTTCTCACTAATTACTCTTTAGTTGTGAATGATCTCAACTCATCAGTGTTTTTCCTTCTAGTTGCAAATTATTTTGATGACAGTGAACAAGGAGAATGTTGCAGGAGGTAGGGGTATATTCTAGCCTGGTGTGCTCGCTCTGTATATTATCCTGGCATGGCCATTACATTCTATTGTCTGATTTTAGGTGATTTTATGGAGCTGCATTCAAGCAAAAAAGGTCAAATCAAAGCAGGCACTGATAGAAGTCTTCTCCTTATCTTTGTATGGGATTTTTGGTCACAGCAATGTTGCAGTAGATATTTCATTAGTGCACATTGTAAAAAAAAAATATCACTTTGTGTAAATGGATAGACACTTTAATGTTATCTGCTTCTTTCTCTGATTTTGCAATCTTTCTATGGTTTTGATCAACCTGATCTGTTCCGTGGAGCTGAAATAATGCTGGGAAATGAAGAATTTAGACAAAGTATTTGTATTTTAATGCTGTTTTTTTATTTCACACATCTATTATTTTTTTTAAACAGGTTTTAAACAAATAATCTCTGGTCTCAGAAGTTTTTTATCCAGTCTCTTCTTTCATAGCTCGATAGGCAACATTCCTTTTTTTTAGTGGTTAATGGTTTGATAATTTTGCTTTGCTCCGTCTCCTTAATCAGTGCTACTATACACTGTTCATCTGTGTATACTTCATCTATCTCTGACTCCTGTGATCATTCAAAGGCCTACTGTTTAGCCTTCTAGACTCATAAAAGAGATGTTGTGAGTTTGAATTGTGGTCCGAGCGCCGTGTTTTGTCCTGGTCAAAGGCATTTTCATAAATTCTCCCTCACTTCATGCAGTGGAGAATGAGCTTTTTAGCTATAATTGGTATTTGGAAGCTTTTGTCTTCGTTACTGACATATAATGGTTCCCAGTAATATGAGAGGGATTGAAATGTTCGGAGGTCTTGAACTATAGTAAGGGATTGTAACGAGCAAAATGCCCACTACCTTATGGAGATATGCAAAGCATAGATGAAATTTATTTCATGTATGCTGCAATTCTTAGGGCATATTTTTCCAGTTATTACACTTCTTTAAAGGATCTTATCTTATATATTATTTTCTATGAAATGTTTTCTCAGATTTCAGCATTTTTTCCCAGTTTTCCAGTTTTAGCCAACAAAAGTTAAGCTTTCATCAGTCTTCTAGTTTGCAAATGTGTCTTCATCAATTTTCATTTTCCAAAATATAAGGGGTTATGCCTATTATTATTAATGTAACTGACCTCAGAGTATGATGCGGTCGAACCTGTTCATGCTTCAGAGAGCAGAGGAGGAAGAAAAATTTGTTGACAAACAAAATGGCATTAAGTTATTCTCTCCTAAATTGTTAATATCAGAAATGAGCAGTATAAAAGAAGATGAAGGAAACTGGCTCAGGTTTGGTGTATTTTATACTGATGCTTTTCTCGCCATTGCTTTGCCAGCTCAGAGAAAAAGACAGGACAGGAAGAAAGGTGACTGTATAGACAAATTTTTGCTGTGCTGAAATACAGATGAGCAAAAGAACTGTTTGCCTTAGCTGTTAGTCTGTTTTGTTTCGTTTTATTTGAATCAAGAGTTGTCATCTTTTAAGTTTTGCATTTGCCCCGACCCGCACAATTTTGCACTTGCCGTTGACTGTAAGTTTGTTTGATCATGTCAGTTAGTGATGCCGTCCAGATTTTTTAACACTTTGTTGTTTTCTTCACTATTTGTATGTTCAGTGTAAGCTATGCTTCCTGAGGAGATTCTTTTTGTCCAAGTGTAAGCTCAGCTTGTTGAAGAGTTTATCGACTGATGATGCCTTCACATAAATCTTATGGAGATGTTGAATATGCTTATGGAATGGGAGCGTGTATTGAGGAATTAACATCTTTGCAAAGAACAATTTCACACTGATAATACAGATTCATCAGTCTGGACATTGAAACAAAACTTATCCGTTGAGAAATGAGAAAAGAGAATTTCACATTTCATCTGGGATTTCAAATTTCATATGGATCATTGTAGATGCTCTGCTGTGCTCCCTCCAATTCTTTACCAGAGTGGCTATTGCCTTAATAGGATTTCTGACTCCTCGATGACCATACAGTGTTGTTACTGCTGTACAACTTCAATAATACCAAATTACAATCTAGTGTAATACTTTATGCATGACCTGTTATGAGTACCCTTTAGACAAAGAAAAAATCAAACAGTCCATTGATTTGATTCCTATTTCAATTGCTCATGTCATTCATCACATTCATCCTCTCTGCCCACACAACTTTCTCCATCCTTCCAAGTCGACTGCTAAGCCATTACTTTTATATTTTTTTAGACTGTTGAAATATTTCAAGCTGTTGAACTGTTACCAAATGTACTTGTTGTTTTAATGTTTTCTGGAAAGGCATGGCCCAGGTTGAGCGTAAGTAACTTGCATGCCCTTGGTTTGCTAGTTGACTTGCTCTTAGTGTGCGGAGGTCAGCAATGTTAATCTTTGTCCAATCCTTAGGTAGCCAAGTTTGTTGACATTTACTCAAAACTACCTCATCCGTCACTGAATGGGTAACAAGAACCTGAAACTTCCTATGTGTTGCTGAAGGGGGGGGGAGGGGGGGGGGGGCAGTTGTCTGCACTTTCACCTGGTCTGCTCCTTCTACTACTTTCTGTATATTATTATTGTCATACTTCCTGGCGCTGAAATGACCTTAAAGTGTCAATAGTGCCATTAAAACTGAGCAGACAGAAAAACGATGGGTAACAACAACC
>JAUKPP010267321.1:0-11444 GCA_032273245.1 Phyllaplysia taylori
AGATCGTCCGCGATCGGGGATCGATCCAGGGTCTTCCCGCATGCAAGGGGAAGAGCCTAACCATTACACCACAGCGCTGGTTTGTTCTTTTCATCTAGTAGTTAAGACGTATTTATTCATAGAGAAGCCAGCTTTTTTTGCTGTCTAGCTTGGACCATAGCAGGGTAAAGCCGAACACCACAGGACCTTGTCGGATAGGCGCCATATTTGAAGATACGCGCCTTAAAGTTTGTCATAAAGGGAGGTAAGTTTCGGCTCTCAGTACTCCTTCTCTCCGGTGCAACAAGGAAACAATACAGTGATGGGTATGGAATGTAAGCCCAAATTAAAAGGCTGAAAACAGTCCCGAATTTAATGGGAGTAAAAGACCACTCCCCCTAACTCGGGAGTGAGAGAAAAACCCGTCATCTTCAATGTTGGTATACAACTACAATTTAAAAACTTCATTGTTATAACTTCATAATCTCACTTCGAATCAAGCTTCCTGCGTGAATTTAAAAAGACTGTATAAGCTGAGTTTTTTTTTGGGGGGGCTCTGACCAAGATTAAAACAATTTTTAAATGAAAATTGCATGTAGAAACTTCAAAAGAACCATGTCCCGAAGAAAAAATATCTGGCCCACCTAGATATAATCCTGACTATCCGAAGGCAGGCGGGAAAACGTGGGGATTTTGAGAGTCTTCTCATTTACACACTCTGTATATCTGACATGTCTATGAAATCCCGAGGACTGAAGTTCATACTGGCGGTTAAGTGACAAAATTATATTCTGAACATGGAAATGGTGTATTAGAATCAAACATAAATACATATAGAAGAAAACAATAAGAGTGCACATCGGTGTATCGAAAAAATCCTTTGCTGTAGCAACTTTTGTCCATACTACAGTGGTGCGTTCCTAGCCATTTTATAATAACCTGTGCAGCATGACATGTAAGATTGAATCCACTTCAAACATCAAAGAATTTCCAACCAAGTTAGTTAGACCATTTAACAATTATGTGCGTTGAAACAATAGTCTGAGGCAAGTCATGGTATTTGATTGTAATGTAGATAAATGTGTAAATTCTTTTTTTTTCTTTGGGGCATGTCAGATATTTCATCATTGCAGTTTGCTGTCAGCGTATAATCCATGTCATTAGTTTTAAGTTATACATAGAAAGACTGAAGAGCAGTAAGGAAAACTACCATTCGGGCATAGAGGAAAGAAAGAAAATGATGGCTTTTAACCTCCTATAGCCATAGGTGTTCAAAATTGAAAGAGATCCTAGATATGATTATTTTTCCTTAAACACAATGAAAACTGGATTATGCACTGAAAGCAATTTAAAACGATTATATATAATATAGAAATAGCAATTTCTTTTATCATTGTGGAAAATTTGTCACGAATTCCATGATCATTATCATTCAGATCTACACCATAATGTGTAATTTAATCATTCATCCTATTCTTGGTTGAGGGTCATAACTTTTATTGTTCTTAGTTCATTGATATACATTACAAAACAAACAATGGGTTTCTTATGACAAAAATAAGACTAAAATTTATTTTATGTTGCAAAATATAAACTGCAATAGAGAAAATAATTTAAACTTTGGAACACCCAAAATTTCCTTCTCCAAAGGAAAGTTTGAGGCAAATATCAACTCGTTTTGAAAAGTACATGTGTATCTTCTGAATCTTCAGTCCATCAAAGACTGATTCGAAATTTTTTACGAGTTGGAGTTTATCAGGGAAGCAATTATATTTTCAGCAATATGAAAAACAGTGGTCAGAATGTGATTTAAAAAATACAGCATATTGGAAAGTGAGCCCATTTACAATCCGCATACAACGAAAAGGCAAACTGCAAAACACAAAGAAATACACATAAATTTATTCAAAGTAAACTCTGCAATGAAAGAAATTACCTCCATCTTTTGTGGAGATTTTACAATAATAAAGCATTTATTAATTTCTGAAGAAATATTTGCATAATAACACCTTTCCCCAAAAAAGTTTTTAAGCTCTTTACATCTTTTTAAGACAAGACAAACTACACATTATACAGCACACTCTCTAGAAAGTATTTTATAAAAATGAGGGTATACTCTAGTGCTATATATGTGCCCAATATAGCTATGGCACCCACCTATAAAAAAATATTTAAAAATCATGTTCCAACAAACACTTTCCACTTCCTTCAACTTTTCCTCCGCAATGATCCAAGACAGCCACCTGTCTAATCCAACCTCAAACACTACATTTTATGTTTGTTCGTTCGTTTGTTCGTTTGGTTAGGGGTTAAGGGCTCCATCGACTCTAAAAGGTCATTTTGGCACCCAGAATCATTCCACAGTATTTTTGGGTAGGGATTAATTTTGAATTTTGCCCGGGCAGCCGCCTAATAGCATTAAGATGTGTTCAAGACGACCACACAAATTTCTTATCTCCTGTCATGTAATGGTATGAGCAAAGAATGTTCTTATTTTGTTCCTTATTTAATTTGCCCACAACATCTATTTTTCACCTCAGCAATGGCTGGCCTTTTAAAACAAGTTTGAAGTTTGACTGTATTGTACCGTTGATCTATGATCAAAACAGGATGAGTCATGATCAAATGATGCTTGGTAAGATTTAAGAAAATTTACATCACTACATGTATATTATACAAGGACACCAACCTAACAATGAGCAAGAAAAGAAAACTACACAAATGAGTTTATGTTGATAAAAAACCCACTCATTAATTGACTCTCATCACTCTACAATTTACAACCCATAGAGACACATAGGTGACATAGACTACTTTCTCTGACGACAGATCTAGCATCCATTGGGGCAACCTTAAGAGAATAAAAAGAATTAAAAATTGTAGACCAACGAAGGGGCAGGAGCTTTATCCTTTGTTCAATAGTCAGATGCGCCCAAATGGCAACACCTACGCACTGCACTGCACTATGGTCGTCCACAGGCAGGGTTACCCTTGGTGTGAAGACAGGCTGCCATCACTATGACATCAGAGTAAGCAGTCTAAGTTATCTACAATGTTTATGGTATAACTATGCTGTAACACATTTTACACATGTAGCACTGACAGACATCCAGGCACTATTGCTGATATGTCTTAGTGTGAGAATTAGGTAACGTGGATAATTGTGTGGAGCATACAAAAACTTGGGCAACTAGGATAGCAAAAGTGCAGGGACCTTGCTTAGTCGGCCCATGAGGATTTGATTGTCAAGGATACCATCTCTTAGAAAAGATGAAACAAATGTTTAGGGTCTTTGGAGAAATTTTTTTTTAAAGGAGACAAGCTTTTCCTGGAAAAGATACATTTTCAGCATGTTCGAGTCAAGATTTTTACATCTAGAAGATAACAAAACACACCACTTGTAGTAAATTGTATGCCAAGTTTGCCTCATAATGTTCCTCCTGCTACTTGACATACCCCAGTGTAGAGACAAATCATTTTCTGATGACTGCAGACATGTAATATAGTTAAACCCATTACTAAAAACACTTGCCACACTAGTTTCTTGAAGGTCAAACACCAGTGCAGGCACAGGTCTATCACAAATCATGAGTGACCAGTGAGTAGTTTACAAGTTGTAACTGCAACCACACCAGGATATCTCAGCGATTTTATCGATGACACTTGTTTCAGTATATTATGCACTGCATAAAAGTTTAAACCTAAAGGCTGGTTGTTAGAACATGGTCTTAGAACACAAATCTTAACAGTGCATATGTGCGCCTCTGATACATGTATATGTAAATTGAAAATGGGACTTGCAACTGCTGGTGTCTATGATATAATGGTTATGCTATTCGCCTTTCACACAGATAAAACAAGAACTGTGCATTCACACAAAATTTTCCTTCCTAAATTCCTTTGTAAGTCTCTCCTGACATCTCTAGGTCTAAGGAATGAGCCAATGAAATGTATTGATTTCCAAAGCACTGTCAAGCCAGTAAAATACTACATGTATATATAAAAATGTGATGACTTTTGTGAGTACAATTTTTTTAAACAAAAAAAAAAACAGAAGCCACTATCGATCTCAGTAAGGTGCGTCTTGCCAAACGTCTAAAAATACCAAAAAGATACATGTAATAGTAATTTCCCAAACCTAAACAATAAACAGAAAACAATCAATCACACAAAAATCTTTTTATAAAGTGCAAAATGCTGAGCTCTAAACCAAACATAAAACATGTAATCACAAACTGCTACCTGCTAAACAGTGTAACAGTGCTTCCACTCTGAAGCACTAACTTTAAACACTGAATTTTGCACACAGAATAAATAACAAAGATGATAACAGTAACACATAAACAAAATTAATCATACCTCCACCGAGCATGATGAAAAGTAATGTCCCTGTGCTGCTGCAGCTAAATATAGCACCACATTATACTCTGGCTCAAACATAATGCTGAACCCTAACTAACAACAACAACAAAAAATCAACCAATATTTTCTTTCAATTCACCCAAGTAGGCCTAATGGGTTTTTTCCGTACATCTGCCTTCCATTTCAACATTTTTCAAAACATTAATACTTGCCTCAAAAGAATCAAAGAAAAATGGAAAAATTGAAAAAATAAATCATAGCTTATTATAAGTACACTCATGTACACATCCCTCATAGGACAATGATTTTGAATATTAAAGGAAAGATGATGCTCTGTGCTTTATCGGTGAAGACATTTACACTGAGCACAGTGACATGTAGTTATGCACATAAGAAATAGAATCTCAAAAGCACAGCTTTGTCTCTTAATCAAATAAATGGTATCAATAAATATGCTCAATTTCACACAGCCATCCCATTCATCCAAAACAACCATGCCTTATGGATTGAACATCAAACAATTGTAATCTTTTGGAAGTATGATTATCAGAATACAGTATCCATCACACAAGCTGATGAAAGAAAACCATCCTCCAACAAAACGGAATGTGACTGATCAACGGTAATGGCGAATGAATAGAAGAATTCAAAATTAAAATGTACAAAGGTTCAGGAAGTCGAAAGAAACAAGAGGAACAGGTTGAAATACTGCCAGGTGTTCTCCCAATATTTCTGAGAACATGACCACCCACTTGATATCATAACACAACATTCAAGCATGCATGCAAGCTTCATGAGCACAGTAAGCCTGTAGCTTGACAAGACTTCATATCAACTCTTCATTAACACATTCATAAACTTGGCATTCATAAGGGAAAGATATGGAAAAGTAGGAACAAATTTACAGTTGACTAAACCTCAAAGTATGAAAGTTCCTTAGTTTAGATGTATGACATCCGGAAGCTGGTCATGGCGCAGGGAAATATTTATTGACAAGCAATAAAAGCAGATTATAATAACTGAGGCTTCAGACATCCTAGTCTCTGAGCACTGCAGTGGTTCATACCGACATCATCAGTTGACTATATGCAACAACTAACATTTCAAATGAAGAGCCGTGTGTATCTACAATCATAAAAGATACCGAGATGCAAACCAATATTTGCCTACATCCATTTTTGTCGAATTCGGTGTTTCTGTTTTTCCTCATAAACCAACTGTAGAAAATACCAGGTGACCAGCGAAACTGTTTACCCAAATAAAATGCGATTGTTTTTGTGTACATGTTCAAAAATCTACTTAACTTACACAGAATCTAGCTTAACCTTCCGAATTTTGGCAGCCAGTAGCATACAATATTGAGGCTTTCAAAGTACAGCTGTTGAGAAAGACTGATGTACACTCGAGAAAACAGGTTTCCAGGTGATTACGTTCCGGAAAAATACAATGTCAGAAGCAAACCCTCCATTTGTTTTCAATGAATTTTGAAACTGGAGGTGATAATTGTAAAGAAACTCCGAGTGATGCATTCATACTTAAAAGAGATGGCCAGATTCTAGCAGTTTGGCACTGTTGAAGACAAACAAAGAAGAGCCCGAAATTCGAAAGTGCCCACTAACAAGAACTTTGCAGCTGCAGACATTTCAGTGAAAACAAGTTCCCAGAAGTAGATCTGTTGTTGAAGCATCAATCTAGAACCCGGTACCCCTGAGAATCACCAAGAACTGCCGTGCTGTCAATCTAAAGTTAAAGCTGTCCTTGATTTAGCTTAATCAAATATTCGACCATTTTTTTATGTGAAGACAAGGTCCAAGATAGCTTGGATGCGAGGATCATCATCGTACTATCACATCAATTGACTTTTCATAATCCCGGCATTAATCCCTTAAACTTTCCTTTACGGAGCATCTCAAAGATTTGGTGACTGGAACAAAACCTGTACTACTTTAAGGAACTCAACAACTCCGTAACAAGGCAAGCAGAGCCATATGATCTAACTCTAAGACTGTGTCAGAACGAGATAGACACTTTTTGTGCTTGTCTTAGAAAGTGCATTGGTCTAGGTGGAAAGCATGCGGTACGTGTCATGCTGATGCTGTAACTTCATAGAAAATATTCATATTTTTATGAAACTTTTCCGCAAATAATGCAGGTAGTGTTGACCTGTCAATCTGAAATTTTATCGCTGCATCTTGCATTTTACAAATTTAAAGACAATTTCTTTGGGTAAACAGTTTAATTGGTCACATGGTATGAAAGAAAGAAAATAAAAGGCTGATCAAAGAAGAGAAGCATGTATTACTGAAAAAATTAAAACTATATGCTTTGTCTTTACCACCATTTGAGCTAAAAGCTCTTATTTACCAAGCAGAGATCTTTATTCCTCTAGGCCACATGACTTTTAAACAGTTCCCGTTATTTCATAGGTGTAAGGACATCAGCTATGGACATCTTTGTCATCATAACTAATCTCTAAAGATAATTATGTAAAATACAGAAAAATTAATAAATTTGCCATTCTTAACTTCAAGGAATGCAAGTTCTCATATCCCAAGGGAAATAACAAAAAAAATTAGAGCATCCATTGCAAAATACTCTGGATTATCCCCCTTTGCCCTTTACAAGACAACATTTCCTTCTGTCTTCACTCCAAACTAATGCATTTCGATTTGCACAATTTTCAAGGTCTTCTTTACTAATCATTTGAAAATAGAATCAAAAGGGCACCTTGCCAGAACAGGGAATATTTCCACGCCTACCTCCATTCATTTCAGGTGCCATTATAGAAGTATGCTGTAAAACAGAGGAAGACTTGCATAACTGAAACATTTTGAGGATCAGTCTGTCAGTCTACCATCGCACAGCAGTGTGGTACCTGGCTGTCCATTTTAAAGATAAATAATCAGAAATACATTAATGAATTACATCCCCGATATCTTATGACATTTGGTCCCATAGATGAGGGGTGGTGGTGGTGCAAAAATTGGATTTCTACAGATAATTTACAAACATAACATGAACTCTAGAATAATTTTGGGAGCAGGATGGATGAAAAGGAGCAATGGCTTATTGAATGTCCCTGTGAAAGCCCAGTCCAGATGTATTCAAGAAACTAGATGTAACTAGCTTCTGAATACATTGAAGACACTGTGGATATTTATCTCTTCAAAGCAATGGCATATCAAAAACCAATGATATAAAAAACTCAAGACAAAATTCCTTTCTATGAGTAAGCATTATTTTTCAGAGTTGCTAAATTCCCTGAAGTATTTATAATAAGGATGGGGACAATAAGTACTACAGAGTTCTGAGTGAAGCATCGGCTCTATTAGTTCTATGTAGATATCATTATGAGACCATGTGATAAAAACTATTGATGCGAACATATACACAGAGGAAAAGTGCTAAAAAAAATAAAGGGAGTAAGAAAGTGTGCAGAAATAAATACACCATCAGTAAATAATAGTAATTGTAACAGTGGAAAGGAAAATAGTTAAATATCCTAATGAAAGAATCTGCTAGTGGGGCATGCCAGGTACTGATAATCTCGGCAGAATCACTCGTCGTATCAAGAGGATTCTACAAGCAGCGGCACTGGCGTTATTGAAGAGGCGGTCACTCAGGATCTTGACCTTCCCGTCTTGACCATTAACCTCCAGGATGTCCACAAACTGGCTTGAGCCTGACGGATACCGAGTGTCGCCTCCGACCACTAGGATGTTCGAGCCACGCTGAAGCAGGCCAAAGTTAAACCGATCAAAGTTGGGGAGAATACTGTGTCGCGATAGGGAGCCTGACTCCATCACCTTCATGATAGAGCCGTTGGTCAGAGCCAGGTACATGCATGAGTTTATGGACAAGGCGCGGCTCTCCGTCACTGCAGACGGGAACTGGTTAATCACCGTCGCCTGGCCCGTGAGGATGTTGAAGGACTGGATGTCTCGTTTCCTGGTGCTGTCGTCCGCACGTCCTCCAAACACGTAGATCATGTGATCTACGGCACAAGTGGAGGCGGAGTACACTCCAACCAGGAGGTTGCCCAGGCTCGTCCAGCAGTCGTCTGACAGGTGGTACTGAATGATGCTGGTGAAAACACCGTCTCGTTTATTCCAGCCACAGACTGCATGCACCTGATTGCAAGCCACCACCATCTCGTGGTAGCGACGCTTCTCTGGCATCTGACAACACTCCTCCCAGATGTTGCTGCTCGGGTCATATCGCAGAACGTAGGCTTTTCTGAGGGATATCCCAGACATGTAGAGGCAGTTGTCCAGCACACAGGTTGCGTAGCCCACACCAGGGTCAAACGGCAGAGAACTCAATTTGAACCACATCTGGAGAAAAAAAAAAAAAAATTTGACAGATGCTAAAAAACAGGTTCCTGCCTACAAACAACAATATAACAAAGTGAAAGTGTTATCATCTCTTACAGTGGAAGACAGACCTACTTGATCCCATCCCTGTGGAAAAAAATGACTACAAGATCAGCACAGAGTGAGGAGAAACAAAAGAGAGCAAGAAAATAGAGAGAGAATGACCGAACGAAAGAATTAATGGTGAAGATGAAGGGAGAATGGATACAGTGGAACGAGCACGAATATAATGAGACCTCGGTTATGACGAGAGAATTTAAAATCTCCAGGGTTTTTTTCCTTCTTTGTCTTTGTTTAAATATCTTGATATCGAGGTCCGAGTCTCCCAACCTCGGTTATAATGAGGTAACAATATCCAGACCGAACTATTCGAACAATGTCCTAAGACACCAAATCATGGTGAGTACTTCACTGAGCAGAGACCCACATAACAAAGCCATAATATAGCATTCATCCTCTCATCACAATGCTGAGACAAATGACAAGGTGAATGATTCACTGCGGCAACAGAATGCAAAAATGTCATTCTTTTGTTTTTTAGGTACTGGGTTCGATCAGGGTCAGTGCTCGCATGTCTTTTTAGTGTCGCAAGAGGGAGTGTATCGGAGATAGTAAGATTATTGTTAAGAGGTAGACAGAAAGAGAATGAAAGGGAGAGAGAGAATGAAATCTACTGTTTTACTGCATGCGTTTGTTTCTATATTTACTCCAAAGTTGTTTGTAAGCTATTACATTACCTGTGTCTCTTCAGTGTCCATAGATGATAGAGGGAGTGTATCAGAGAGACAGATTGATAATTGTTAAGAGGAAGATAGACCGAGAATTACAGAGGGAGAGAGTGACATGTATTGTTTTACTGCATACTTTTGTTTTTATGTTCATATATTTGTGCTGCTTTTTTATATTTAGTAGGTTCACACTATTGCTTGCATATGTTTCTTTCACACCTCATCATATTCTCATTTTTCATCGGCAATTTCCTTTCTTTTATTACTATTTTTTATGCAGTGCGTTGTCTTCCTGTTTTCTGCGTTTCTATCTAGTTCACATTTCAATTTTTTCATTAACTAGCCTGAGGAAGACAGGAGTCTCTGTCGAAAAATTTATTTGTCTCATTGTAAACCCAGAATACGCACTTGGGAATGCAAGATTAGCGTTATTTCTGCGCGCTCAAAATTGGGGCTCTTCACGCAAACTGGCGCTGACGTCCAGTGTGTTTATGAAATCAGTTGATTTTGGTACCAGAAAAAAATTAAATGGATGAGGAATAATCAGTAGAAAACAGAGTGTTTCTATCTCTTACCATCTTTGAGTTATTTCAGTTTAGAATCGATCAATATAAAAAAAACACCCTATATATTTCTATAGTCTGGTTGAGGTTTGTAATTTTTACAACTGTTTGTACAACCAGCTTTTCACATGGATTATCCATGGATCTGCGAGCAAAAGAGAATACCAAGTATCATATCAGAAACCCACCTTTGTATTAAAACTGTAGGCATGAACTGTAGGCAAAATTCCCGTGGCTCGATGTACACCAATCACCACAAGCATGTTCTCGTAGTTTCTTGATGTCAATGGAGTTTCCATGGCCACAGAATTGGAAGCTTCTGGAAAAGAATACCTTCTGTTTTCAGCTAACCCTTCTAAGTAACTGTCTTTTATATGGCACTCGTTGCGTACAAATCCTAGAAGTTTCCCAAAACATTCCTCAGATAAGTATCTCAGTCTTAAGTTCACACAGATTTCAGTGAGAAATTTCGCCCTGGTAGTTATATCATGTCTGATCCATGAGATAGCAGCCTCAGCCACATAATTCTCATCTGGCACTCTCAGATCATCATCGCTTAACAACTCGCTGAGATGCTCAATGTCCACATGAAGGAAGTCCGGCTCCGTGTAGATGTCCAGAAAATTGGCCAGGACAAATCGTTTGGCCTTGTCCGCAAGGGCCTCACAATGCAAACACTGCGCCAGGTCCCAAACAGCCAGGGCGTTGTCCACATTTAAGTTTTCAGCATAGTACGCCTCACAGCTGTCTTGGAGGGTGATCATCTGGAGCAGTCCGGCTGCCCGCAGCAAGTCTTCTGCCGTGTCAGCATTCACCACAGATCTGGAACATTTCAAGCAAGTTTGAATGAGTGCATTTTGCTCTTTTCATTTTCAAATCTGTAAAAATACAGCTGTCCAGTTGGAGATGGATGGTAAAAATGAAGTCTCACCCCTTAAATGCACTATTGTGTCGCAAGGGGTTTTCAATCGAGTCCACAAAACCAAATAATATGAGCAGTGATTGCCTATTACAAGCTTTATGGTAATCCTTAGTTTCATATTAGAATCATACACATTGCAATTTGCATTTGCCTTTCCCCCAATAACTAGATGTGATAAAGATTCTCATATTTTGGAATTTGAATGTCATAAATGTCAATGAGAAATATATAACACAAAACCTATGAAACATCTTTCACTTATATGACAGAGATCTGTATATGTGACACACCAGACAAATGGTATAATCATAAAGAAATCTAATCAAAAACAGCTGACATCAACGAATAAATAGAATTGACAAGTGTTATGTAACAACTCTACAATCTTCACATGTGGGAAAGAAGGGCATCGCAAGGGAGATGCCGTGTGTGCTGGAGCGCCTCCACCTCGCCCTCATCTACCTCGTAAAGCAGATGACCTTGCAGGCACTGACACTGCCAGCACCGTAATGTCCTC
>JAUKPP010267343.1:0-11444 GCA_032273245.1 Phyllaplysia taylori
TGTGAAGCGCCTTGAGCTTGAAATTTTTAAGGGAAGGCGCTATACAAATACCATTATTATTATTATTATTATTATGTCCAAAATGGCCATTTGCTGTTTGTAAATCACTGCGAATATGTTATCAGATCAGCCATTTTCTGAGACACACATGTAAATGTATCCCAATTGGTCACCCTCCTTGAAAATCTTCTGTTCAACGACTGTAGAACTGAATGAAAAAAAGAGAGTGAGAAAAGAGAGAATGAAAACACAAAAAGAAATGAAAAAGAAATAAAAACAAAATGAATTTGAAGAGGGACAGAGGTTTTGGTGTCTAATCAGGAAAAGAAAAAGAATTCAACAGAAGAGAAGGAAAAGGAATCACAGATAGAAGGAAAGAGAAGAAATGTCACACAAAGTGAAGGAAAAAGATGGATTCATGGCCTTGACCTTATAGGCACCAGTAATTTCGTCCTCACAAAGATCTGACAAAGAAAAGTGGTAGCTGGACTTGCACTGGTCGCTTGCTATAACAGACTCTCAGCTGGCCAGCGTGAGTGAAAAAGGAGAAAGGATGAAATATTCGACAGGCTCGAAGTGTAAGCTCATTTTTCTTCCGCTTAATAACTTCCTTTTCCTATGTAACCTATTATCCCCATCCCTCACTTTTTAGGCTCCATGCTCTCAGCTATACGACTCAACCGTTCACAACAAAAAGATAGAACTTATTTTCTCTTCCCCCTCTCTCTCAATTTCTCCCCCCCCCCCTTCTCTATCATAGTCTCTCTCTTTATCTTACCTTTCTTTCTTTATTTCATCGATCTCTATGTCTCTTTGTTTTTCTCCCCTACCTCCCTCACTCTCACTCGATGCCAATATTTTACTTTTGCTCCACCCCGCCCCCTTCACTCCCCAGGCAGTCTATTTCTCCACTCTATAGTCTCCTTCTGTTCTGCTTTCTGTCTTATCTTCTCTTTCTCTTCCTAGGCCTATCTCTCTCCACCCATCCTTTAATCTTACTCACCCTCCGCCCCAAGGCGCAAAGAAAACCCTCAACCCAAATGATGACAGCGAATTAGCGTATGCGAAGAAAGAAATACCTACGTCTCTACCAAATAAAGGTAGTTTTTTAATCTTCAGAATTTTACTTTAGTTTTCCTCAGTATATATGGCGCATTTTTCATTAGACGAAACAAAGGAATAGGACAAAAAATATGTAGCCTAAGGATTGGTAGGCCTACTCCTTATCTATCAAAACATTTCGCGTGTCGATAGCAAAACAAATCACAGATCTTTGAGAGTTTGGAAGCAGCAGGACTAACTCTTTCGAGGGTAATGGAGGTCGACAGTGTGTAAACTATGTCAGCTGAGGTCCTCGGTCTCCTATCTGGGGAATCACTTCCGGTACTGGAACGGACGACTAATGACTTGCGACATGCTGTATGTGAGAGAGTATCACTATAAACGCTTCACTATACACTGTGGTACATCTTCTGGTCGTCGTCAAAATAGTTGAAGCCGTTGACCTGGTTATCTGAGCTACTTCTTCTATTTGTGTAGACAATATTGTATTATTTGTATTTTGCCTTGGTCAGATTTATTAAGAGGTTGCCTGTGGCTGAGGGGTAAAGGACTCGCCTCGGGGCTTAAAGGTATCCAGTTTAAATCACGATGGTCACCCGTGGACATTTATTTTTTGGTGCTTTTATCGCCCCAACCCCGATCCACCAGGGGATATATTAATATTATATTTGGTCTGCCGTCTTGATGATAGTGCAAAGGGCGTAAAGTCGTATGACTAAAGGAGTAATTTTCTTAAAAGAATCCCCAGTGAGAGAGTGCCAACGAAAATGAATATTTCATATATTCAAATACTCTCTTAGTGTTGAACTAGTATATTTGATCAAGGTTTCTGTTGGAAAACATCTGCGCTGGATCTTTAAACAAAAATGGTCTTTCCCGAGCTCAAGTTTTATTTATTGTCCTCATATTAATTACTGGAACAAGCAAAAGTATTGGTATTCAATGATGGATTGTCTTTATATCAATTTATGGGAAGCAAGCTAAATATTGGTATTGAATGATCAATGGGCCTATTGATATTTGCATTCATCTTCTACAAAATTTATTTCCTTTCAACTTTTATGAACCAAAAGGAGACGGAAATGTTTAGTCACGCACAGTTCGGATTTGGAAGAGGTGCATTATCTGACGAAGCTATTCACAAAAGTATTGTCATCTGAGCACCTATTGCTCTCATACTGCGCTCTCATAGCTCAAAGAATTGGCAAACAGAGCCCTGTAATATCTCACCAGGTTGCCTCTTTCTTGTCAACTCGACGATGATTGAAAAATTTGCACGAGAGAGTGAACTATGCTTGTATACAAATAATTTATCGTTACGACTAAGGACATGGAAACTCAGGCATGGATTCCCATCACTCATGGTAAATGCTCAAATAAATGGGCCTTGTGTCATTAGAATAAGCACACAATCTCAATCTCCCTATCTGTCTTCTTCCAATTAAGAACGTCGTCTTTGTAGCACTTAAGAGGAAAAAGGGTTTTTGCGCCAGAGGACACTCAGCTTTCTTCAGTTTGTTTTCTAGTTTTTTTTTATTACTCTCTGGTATTTGTCCGAACCAGACAAGAATTGGCATTATCACATCTTTAGGTCCGCCACGATCGTCCGTTGAACATTATGGATGCACGGTTTGACGGTCAAAATAGGGCGGTGGGTTAATGAAAGTGGGGAATACGACCAGAGTACGGAGAGGGGGAAGACAGACAGAGGGAGAGAGAGAGAGAGAGAGAGAGAGAGAGAGAGAGAGAGAGTGATAAAGAGAGAGGGAGAGAGGGAGAGAGAGAGAGAGAGATTGATAGATTGATCGATTGGCGTTTATTCGTTGGGCTACCTGCCCTTTACAAATGATACAATTTTCACAAACATACAACAATATCAGATTTCACGCAGTAGTAAAACATAACAAACATTTATCCATACATTATTATGCTCCCTCTGTCACAATCAGCTCTTTTCTTCTCATGAAGACAGTTGACAGAAATTTGGCAACACTGATTGAATTATCTGTCATAAATAGGTGCAATGCATGCATATAATGGTTGGACATATATCTTGAAGGCAAAAGATTTGAGCGTAAGTCTTCGTAAGTTGGACAGTCAAATAGTATATGAAACTCGTTTTCGATATCTAAAATGCAAAATGGACAATTCAGTAAGTTTTTGTTTTTGCTAAATTTGTATATGAGAGAGAGAGAGAGAGAGAGAGAGAGAGAGAGAGAGAGAGAGAGAGAGGGGGGGAGGGGGGAGAGGGGGCTGGAGAAAGGAAAAGAATAAGGAGACGAAGCAGCAACATAATTATGGAAATGCATAGCTCTTACCCTGTTAGCAAGAAGCGGGTGGGAGGGTAAACCATTTGGACTATTATCCTCTGACCATAGATCAACCCAAACCCGCTTGCGACATGTGCATAAAAACGATGAGAAGAGAAACAGGCACGGAAGATTTCGAAGTGAAGTTTGTAACACGCAGTCCTGCAGAAGATAATTGAAAAGATATTATGTTGATGCACCTATTATTTCCTTCCGCCCGAACCGCCGAATTATGCAATGTAATGATATATTATTTTCAAACAAAAGAAAGTATGTACTTAATGTTCTCTCTATAAATAATGAGTATACGTTGTTGTCTTTTTCATCTAAAAGGCAGTCTGATTTCATCGTCCTAAACAGCATTTATTTAGAAAGAGATAGATGCCAATGCCGTTGTATTTTTTTAATAAACGTGTTACCGTACAGCAATTTATCCAAGTTTTGCCGAAAATTTGAAATGGTAAAATATGAGTCTCCTTTAGTCAACTTCCGAGTATGCCTTGCAATCCGTTTTCCTAACTATAGAGTGAGCCAAAAAATATAGGTTCCTGGGTTTTCGCAATATTTCGCTTAATAGTAAATGGATTTTTACGAAACTTCCCATATCACAAGTATGTCCAGGCGGAAAAAGTTTTTTTTTAAAGTTTCGTTTTGTCTGATGCCCGGAAAATGAAGAAACGCGCATTTTAGGAAGCCATGCATTTGACCTGTAAAATTGGATCTTTCGTTTGCTGTGCACGCTCCTCATACTTTTGATAAATTTTTTTTTCAAGGATAGATTTTCGAGATATCCAAACCTGGTAACAAGAATTTGGTCAATAGAGAGTTCTCAAGACATGACCGAAAGAACTGTAGGAAATTGTCACATCAAGTCCTTGGGATCGTTTTCAATGTGTCGTTTGTCGGAATCAGTAATCATCATGTTGTCGTCTGAGGAATATGCTCCGATGAGTGTTTGGAGATAAGCGTTTTTATGCAGCTAAAGCGGGTTGATTTTATCAACTGACACCTATAATAGAGAAAACAACCGCTTTTACTGGATTTTATTGTTTCTTTTTTTTAATGATAAAATCTGTCACTGTTTCATTTAGTGTTTTTATTCAAGGGAAAAGTTCAACCGAATTTGCTTAGTCTTTATCCGCCCACTCCGCAAGGCAAAACACGCAAAAAAAAAAAAAAATCCACTTTACAAAATGCAGAAAATCATAGTCTTGATATCTTATGTCAAGAGATACCGAAGTCTATTTTATATTGAATTCCAGAGTTTTTTTCATCTGCATAACCGGTTTGAAAACCACCTTTACCGTACAAAGACGCACACAATGCTGAACAATTCAGAAACGTTTCCGCCTGGACACACTTACTATTGGTGAAGTTGCGTGAAAATCCGTATATTTATAGTACAATGTTAGAATGCCAAACTGAATAACATTCGTTAGAAAAAATGGAAATAACATATGGATATGAGAATTTGTTAGGCATGCAACAACATACACTCTTGAAAAGGGTAAAAAGACCAAAACTCAGCAAACTTCACAAATTTGATAAAATATTAGGCACTTTTAACGTTCGCCTCACCGTGGAGAGAAGTACACTCACTTTCAAAGGTAGGCCTACAACATAAACAATGGTACCAGTCTCTCTTGAAATGAGTAATGGCAATTGTTTTAGTTGGTAAAATGAGATTGTAAAAAATGGTAAAACGTACTAAAAAAAGAAAAAAAAGAAAAAAAAAAAGAAAAGAAAAAATATGACTTAGAGTAAACACTAATTTTTGTCCTGCGATAAGCCTATACAATCGATGGTCGAGCAGGTACTTCCTTTCAGTGTCTGCACTATACGTAGTATCATAAAGGAAAACTTCTAAAGGAGAATTTATAACCTATTAGTGAGCAATTTCAAACAACTGCCAACTACAAAGTAACTAACCCCACAGGTGGCAGACATTTTGACCCGTTTAGGCGAAGCGTCCACTGACCTGTTTTGTCAGTTGCAGGCCAGGCTCATATGTATATATTATATTATAGATGAGCCTGGCCTGCAACTGACAAAAAAGGTTAGTGGACGCTCCGCCTTACTGTGATTCATCTAGTAGGCCTACGTCTGCTGACGCTATTTCCCGTCTTGAATACAGAACAGTCTATTAGAATATTGTGATATCCCCCGACCGACATCTCAATGGGCGAGTGCATTGGGTTCATAACTGGGGATTGAGGGCAAAGCCGAAGCAGGAAAACAAGATTTTGGGAGGGATGGGGTGGAGAAAGGGAGTGATTTGTAGCGGTTTGAAAGACCCTTGTCGTATCCAGAACAACAGAACTGTCGCCCTCTCAGTGATTGGTCGCCGCTCTGTACAAAGACGGCAGCAACTTGACATAGAGTTAAGTTGTACAGCAAAGAGTCTGATGCCTCGATAAATAAATAACTTCTAAATTGTATTATTAGGGACAATCATCCGTTTAACTGTCTTTTTTAGTTTCATGTTGAATCTAATTCAGTATTTCAGTTTTAAATGGTGGCAACATCACTGTTTTGTCTCTGTACACTTTTAACTGTTCTCTGCCCTGATGTTCCTTGGCTTGCAGTTGGGGTGGGCAAAGATTTATTATTTTTCTCCAAGCCTATTAATTTGGTTCCTGGTTTCGGTTTGCTACCAGTTTTACTTCCCTTGTAACACTGTAAGGTCATTTAAGAGATCGGGCTTCTTCGACCCTTCCGGGGCCAACCCTGGCTGGAAGGGAAAAGATCCCAGCAGAAAAAAACGCAGATCGTCCGTATGTAGGATCAAACTCGGGTCTTCCGTATGGCAGGTGAAGAGACTAATCATACACTACAGCGGCTGTTCATATTGGTTTCTCTCAAAACTCAGATCGGACCCACGCTACAGGCTTGATTCAGAACCTTTGTGTGAAGGGCTCCGTGACAAAAAAGGAAGCAGTGCTTAACATGGTTAGCGCAAAGACAACAAAAAAGTAGAAAATGCTATGGGCATATTATGGAACAACAAAAAACAAACAAACAAACAAACAACAACAACAACAACAAACCCGCATAAGAGAAGACAGTGTGGGAATCATCTCTCCGTCTGTCTGTATGTTTGTCTCTCTCTTCCACTCCCTGTGAAATATAGATAGAAAGGTAGATAGATAGATAGATAGATTGATAGATAGGTATGTAAAGAGAGAAGGAGAGATAGAGAGAAAGAGGGAGAGACAGACAGAGAGAGAGAGAGAGAGAGAGAGAGACAGAGACACACAGACAGACAGATAAAGAGAGTGTGGATGTGTTGGCGTACACGCATCAACATCTTTTTAAATTTTGCCATTTTTAGAAATCTGTTTTCTTCACTTCCCTATAGACATGTACTATTTTTCTTTCTCTACTAAAAGTTAGTTCAAAGTTAGTTGTTTATAGAGGCGCCAGCATCTTTGGCTGTTTTAGTCTCTTCCTCTACAAGATACCTTAGTAAAACCCCATGGAGCAGTGTAGCCCCTATTGCATTCATTGCGTGCATATGGAAATCAATTCTCACCAGGGTCATCCACCACTGTCACCAGATTATAGTGACATAATTGATCACATTCGGTCGTGACTCCCTTGCCGATGCTTCCCACAAGCTTCAGCAGTAACAGCAGATCATGATTTGGAAAGAGATCTGACTGTAAACAGTTCTCTTGAAGGCTCGTGATTAGCAAGTGAAGTGGTTCATTCGTACTGCAGGAGGTATGGTTATTCGTCAAAGAAGGAACATGCTATTTTCGTCAAAGACATTTATTATACTGTGTCATGCAGAGATTTCTTTGACAATGTATCACTGTCGATGGTGGTACCAAAACCCAGCATGTACATAGTCAGTAATACAGGGTGTTTTCTTTATATTGATCGATTCTAAATTGATATAACTCAAAGACGGCAGGAGATAGAAATACTCTGTTTTCTACCCATTAAACCTCATTCATTTAAGCTTTTTTTGGTACCAAAACCAGCCGATTTTTATGGAAACACTGTGCGACATCGTCCGTTTACGTGAACAGACCCCGATTTTTAGCGCGCAGAAATGACGATAATATTCTGTCATTTACTATGCGCGTCTTGTGCTTTTACAAAAGAGATCGCGCGCCTGCAGTTTGGAGAAAATTCTTACTGAGCCCAGCAAGAAAAGCACAATCCAAAACGCAATTAGAAGTTGGTATAAAAGTTTGGTAGAGATGGGTACTGTGAATGGCTATATCAACAAAGGTAACAAGAGGTCAAAATGCTACTTACTTGCTTTGTGTCCTATCAATTGGAAAAGATGACTTCATTTTGATACTCCCAGAAACATCCATCTCCTTCTAACTTCCAAGAATAAAACGCAAATTTTGTTTTCGTAAAACATGAAGCCAAAGCTTTTTAGACATTAGTCCTTTTGGAAAAACAGTTTTAATAATCTTTTAATTGCCTTACGACGGTTCCTAGCAGTCCTTCTCTTTGGTATGCCAGTGCGCTGTTTTGACGCTATGGCCTAAAATGGTTTTTGTTCCGCTAACTCCTTTTTAAAATGCCTTCTCTATCAACACAATCTAAATAAGTATCCCAGAAAAAACTTAAAGGGACAATGAATGATGTGTAAAAAGCCGTTTACATCTATCTCTTACCGTTTTCGAATTATTCAAGTTTAGAATGGATCAATATAAAAAAACCACCCTGTACATTGTAAGTTCTTTTCTGCCTGGACTTGAAGTGGAATTTACAGCTGAAAACAGATAAGAATTTTTGCTTTTTACTAAATAGAAATTGGGATATCAAAGTACAAACTAAAAGCCTTGTACTGTGCTTTCGTGGCAATGACATTTTAATAGTTACTTGTGGAATTAATTTAACATAAAAAAAATGAGGCAGAATATTGATAAAGAAAAAAGTCAACCATTGCAATGGATTACTAAGACAATGAAATAGGATAAAAGATTAGGATAAAGCATCATTTAATAATTTTTAAAAAGGCATGAGTTTGAATAAGGACTCTACAAACATCGTCATTTTCGTTTTCCTTTAAGAATTCCTTTTGAAGCAACAGTTTACTGAATATTCACAAAGTTACAACCGGCGCTGTGGTGTAATGGTTAGGCTCTTCGCCTTGCGTGCGGGGAGACCCTGGATCGATCCCCGGTCGCGGACGATCTGGGTTTTTTTTCTGCTGGGATTTTTTCCCTCTCAGTCCGGGTTGGCCCTGGCGGGCAGGGTCGAAGTAGCCCGTCTCTTAAATGATCTTACAGGGTTGCAGGGGACGTAAAACTGGTAACCAAACCAAATCAAAGTTACATGTTACATGATTTCTCCGTCGTGGAGCACTTTGCTGCTTTTCTTCACAAGGCCACGAACCCCGTGAGCTCAGTGTCATCTTGTGATATCTAAAAGTTTGTTGTGAAGTGAATGTGCTACATTTTGCGTTTCAGCCTGTAAGTTGAAGTCTCATGTTCGCTTCACAAAATATTAGAGATAGTACAAGCTGGCACTGAGCTCCCGAACTGTCTAAGTGTCTGTGAGACATGGAACCGTCCAATCAGAATGGAGAAGAAGGAGGTGGGGGGGGGGGGGGGGGGGGCGTAGCAACCCAAATTGACCTCCCAAAGCAACCCGGCACGACCCTCATTCAGCAGCGCATCGGCAGACGTCAACGAGGGAACGAGGAGCAGTTAGAGAATTATGCACACCCTAAGGAAAAAGTGGCAATTTAGCAGCCGGCCTACGTCTCAAGTCACGATTTTAATCTTCCTGTGTAGGCGTATTAATTCGAAGTCAGCAGTTGGGGAGAACTCTTCACTGGCGTTCGCAGAGAAAGCGACAATTTCACCCAGTCTCTCCTCGCTATGGATTTTATGACCTTCAACCTGACGTTGACGCGACGTTCATTTTGTCACAACAGTCGATATTGATGGGTTTCAGACGGCCAACACTTTCGCGGGAAATGAGACTTTCCTGTGATTATTCACCGTCCTTACTTTTTATTCGTGTTACTATCGCTTCAAGTGCTGAACGGGACTGGCGAATCGAACGAAATGAATGTTCAGGCCACAACGTGTTGCGCAACTGGGTATCATTACTAGTTAAGTTTTGTCATTCTCAACTTCTCGAGGAAGCCTGATTTATTGTGTAAGCTGCTTTTTAATTCACAAGCAATCAAACATTAGCATACTGACACATTTACTCTTGGGTGAAGTGGGAGAAATGTGTGTAAATTGCCCTTCTAAATGATCCAAAGTAGAGCTTCAGGTAGGATTCGAACCCGCCAACTCACAACTACGAGTCCAGAGGCCTTACCGCTGGAATACCGACCCTACAATGGCCATAATGGAACCTAGGAATTTTTTAAGTAACTTTCCTTTTGGATGGTGGTTATTGTTATAAAAAAAATCCCATGTCCACAGGTTTCTTAACATTGCAAACGACATGCAAACAATAATAATTAATAATAACACTGCGATGTTGGGCCTGAGCAAGAATAAAGAGGGGTGTTCATTCACATCGATTTTTGGCTTTCTCGAGGATTAAAATCATATTTCGTACTGCTCAAAAGGGAAAGTGGCGAAGTTGTCTCTGCACATACGGGGACCATCGATCCGACATTGGCACACCATGAGAGACCTGGGCTCTCTCGTAGTTCTGCACACGCCCTTCAGTTTCTATGGAAATGAACGGATTCTCTCCTATTTCTTTCATTTATTTTCCTTCCCCTTTCATACTTCTGAAGAAAGAACAGCTAGGATTGGCGTGGAAATAGCGAAAAGTGATTTTTTCCCCTCATTCACATTGGGTATTTCCTATTTCTTGAGAAGATGAAACTTGGTTATTTGAGGACAAAAAGACATTGAAAGGAACGGGAAATGATCAAGGAATGAGGCAAATAAGCCTGGGAATAGGAGGGTTGTGGTAACCCCGGAACATAAGGGCAAAGGGGAAGAGTGATAGTGAGAGTGTGTCTGTAACTAGGTGAAGCGGACAGAAAAAGAAGAAAGGGAAACATATGGGGAAAAACCACACATGATGCAGCAGACGGCAAGAAGAATTTTACATGAGGAAGAAAATATTATGTAGTTCGCGTACCAAAGTAATGTAAAGCGTGATGATGCGATAGTGTGTGAGAGAGAGAGAGAGCATGAAGGGAGAAATGTGAGAGAAAGAAACACGTGGAGAATAATTAGGTTTAAGGAAGAGGAAAGTTACAGAGGAGAAGAAATCTGAACTTACCTCATGGGTAAAAGGTATTAATAGTTACAACGACCCGAAAAATCCCCCCTCCCCTTTCCAAGTATATAAAAACAAGTAAAAAGGTTCATTGCTCTAAAAAAAAAAGAAGCTACGTACATCCAAACACGAAAAGCTTAACTCGAAAATTAAATTCCCCCCCCCCCCCCCCCCCCCCCCCACGAGGAGGATACGTACACGAAGCTGCTGGTGAAGGCGGGAGCTCTGTTGTGGTCTGCTCCTTCCACTTTTTTCTATATTATTTTACCGTTGTCCTAATCTATTCCGTGGCGCTAAAATGACGTTACAGTGTTGATAGTGCCGTAAAACCTTAACCAAACCAAACGCACAAGAAGAAATAGTTGACATGCAGACGGCTAACAGATGGATAAAGAGATAGACGGACAGCCGGTCAAATAGATATTTGGATAGATAGTAGATTACTTGGTAGATAACGTTAACAGGTAGGTAGATAGACAAGGTGGCAGTAAGAGAAAGCAAGAGAAAGAAATAATAAGAGAAACAGAGGAATATAGAGAAAATGAGAAGTAAAAGAAAAAGAGAAACAGAAAAAGAAAGAGGGAGGGATAGAGTGGGAAATGAGTGACATACTCGGAGAATTTAAGAGGCAGAGAGGGAGGGAAGAGCTGGAGAAAAAGCAAGAAGAAAGGGGAGAGAGAGAGAGAGAGAGAGAGAGAGAGAGAGAGAGAGAGAGAGAGAGATATCATACATTTATATAGGCCTAATGGTACCCTATGTGAATTGGGGGATAGGCCTACCTTTGTAGCAGTAAGGAATGGGTTATTTATAGAGGCGCCAGCCTCAGCTGTTTTAGCCTCTTCTTGTTTG
>JAUKPP010267375.1:0-13883 GCA_032273245.1 Phyllaplysia taylori
TATACTCCTAACGTAGTAACATGTTATAGCAGCGCTCGTGTTAGTAGGTCAGCTTTAACGCGCCCGCCTTCGTTCCACGCAAACCGCGCCGCGGACCGTGGCTTTGGTAGAAACCGCGCCGTCTTGGCGAAGCTAATAAGTCTTGGGTTTGGTTGTAGTTAAGAGTTATCTATTTATAGAGTCACCAGCTTCTTTGGCTGTTTCAGCTGCGGTTTGGTTTTAAAAGGTTGTTGTTGTTGTTGTTGTTGGGTGTTGTTGTTTTTTTTGGGGGGGGGGGGGGGGAGGACAGAGAAAAGCATTGTAGCTGGCGTAAAGAAGTCATTTGCTTCTGCTTTTTATTGAGATTTTACAGCCCTACAAACACTGAAAGGCCATTTCAGCACCAAGAAGTAGATTAGGACAATACACCAGTCAAGGCCTAGATGCACTCTCTGCTCAAACCCATGAGTTTGTCATTCATAAAGCAGTTGATGTTTTTTCTATCTATAATTAGAAGTGCCAACTGGATACGAAAAAACATCTGGAAATCCACTTGTTCTGCCCTGTTTATAAGTAACAGCTGTTGAATTGCTTAGGATGGACACAAGAGTGGTTCAGATATATATCTGGATTTCTGGATTTATCCGGAAAATCAGTACCTTCGTTTAAAATTATTGATAAAGTTTATGTAAGTGCCTGCTCTGAAAACACATGCATACAAGCCTTCCTGAGTACAGTGCAGGTAGGCGGAGAATGCTGTAGAAACATATAGAAATGAACGGAAAGGAGAACAGCACATCAGAGCATTCATTAGCCACCTGCCAAGATACAAAAGGTTTGTTTGATTGGCTAAGATTTTACTGCACTATCGTTTGGTTACCAGTTTTACTTACATCCCCTGCAACACTGTAAGGTCATTTAAGAGACGACAGCACTATCGACACTGTAAAGTTTTGTCAAAGCCAATGAGAAAATGAGTACCGGTAGTAGAAGTAGAAGAATGGCGCAGGCAGTTAAGGAACAAGATCAAACAACAATGATCCACAGCTGTAAAGATACACTACACAGTCTAGGGACATGCAGAGTTGGCCAAAAGGCAACCCAAACCCCACGACAATGGTACCCCACCACAAGACAAACGGCTACTATGTAGCGACCACAAGACACAGAGAATTGGTCACAATACCACAGCAAGACAAATGGCTACGATGTGACGAGAATAACGTGAAACCCACAAATATGGCTATCATACTACAAGATACACAGACAGTAACCAAAAAAACAGTACCAGAAGACATACACATACATATCTTACCACAAGACACAGGTGGCTACCAATACTACCATACCACAAGATACATAGACAGCAACCAAAAAAACAGTACCAGAAGACATACACACACATACCTTACCACAAGACACAACAAATATCTCAAGACACAGGTGGCTACGAATATTAATATACCACAAGATACAAAGATGGCTACACTGAGACCAACATTGGTACTACATGTATACCACTTTTACCACAGACGCGGCTAGCATGCCAGGAGAAACAGAAATGGCCGCCATAACCACACAATATGCCTTGACAGCTATCATAAGACAAATGTAGACGGTTGCTGTACTGCAGGATACACACTGTCACACAAAAAGCTACGTCAAGTCAAGACAGTAGCCTACCATCATACCCATAGACGCACAGATGGCTACCATACCCAAAGACACACAGATATGGCTGAGCCTACCATACCTAAAGACATAGATATGGCTACCATACCTAAAGACATAGATATATGGCTACCATACCCCAAGACACACAGATATGACTACCATACCCCAAGACACAGGATACATATAAAGATACCTCAAGACAGAAGGCTTCCATGCCGTAATAAATCAGACAGCTACCATCATACACATACAGATATGGCCACCATACTGCAAGATCTTATACTACACCATACCACACACAGATACAAGGGCCACATACCCCAAGATTCATTGGTAGCTACCATTAAGGAGCAAGTTATTTACAGAGGCGCCAGCCTTTGGCCATTTTAGCCAAGATAGCTACCACATACACACGGATATGGCCACCATACTGCAAGACATGGCACCATACGAGACACATGCGGCCACCATACCATAATACTCAGAGGGCTACAGAAAAATATCCAGAAGATTCGCATCAAAACTCACAAATGGCAACCATGATCGGGTAGACAAGACAGATGGTTATAATTCCCAAGACAGACCGGGGCTACGACCATATTATGACACAATAGTTATCAAATGACGCATACATGGCTATTGACAATTTTTTACCAAATCTTTAACGATTATCAAAGGAAGCATAGATAGCTATCTGTAATTTTATCAAATATTAAATGGTGGTTATCACAAGAGACTCAGATGACTATCAACATAATTCGTGCCAATCTGTCATCCTCAGGGTCATTCCATAATTGCCCAGGTCATATTCTATTGTTTTGAGGAAACAAATAAAATAAAAACAATTTTCACAACTGCCATGGTCACATTATTCAATTTTTTGAGGAGACAAATGTAAACAATTGTCACAATAGCCCCAGCAATTTCATTTCCTGAACACAAAGAACTTTTCTTTCACATAACCTTGTTTACATCTTAGAAAACTTGAATTTGTTTCGAAAAGTATCACTTGACTTATGCCTCTGGGTTCTTTGAGGAACAAAGGCTGAAAGGGCTGCAACAACACTCCTCAAACAGACAGAAGAGTATTGCTGATGACAGAATAATCTCCACGGACTTTAGAGAGGCTATTAGCTGGATTGGTTTGGCTTGGTTACCAGTTTTGCATTCACTGCAACACTGTAAGGTCATATATATTAGAGACGGGCTACTTCGCTGCCTGTCGGGGCCAACCCGGGCAGAGAGAGAAAGATCTCAGCAGAAGAAACAACAACAGATCGTCCGCGTGTGGGGTCCAACTTGGGTTTTCTGCATGACAGGCAAAGAGCCTAATCATTAAAACACGGCGCCAGTAAGCTGGGTTGCTAAACAACGACGTAAGCAAATATGGAACAACCCTGAACATTTATCACAAAAGAAACGAATGACTAATTATTCATTCATCACAATTCGAAAAGATCCTCGCTGGCTTGCCGCGAGCGTTCCAAACTGGTTTTGACGTGCCGCGCACTGTTGCGTGAGCGAATGAGGAGTACGGGTGAAGTGTTGTTTTCTTCCTCCGCCACATAACGCCCGCGTCGATCGGCGGTGCTGGTAGAAGCAGACGATGAGGCGCTCCCTTTGCGTGAGGGACCTGAGCCTCGGCGAGGGGGTAGGGACAAGGGGTTCGATTCTATCAAGCCATCTAGGTGTCTGGAGAGACAAGGGAGAAGTTCAGATTACTAATTATCAAAATTTGACGAAAAGAGGAACCGCGGTCAAATAAAAGGGTCAGTGGATTAAATGCATAAATGTACATTCTATGTAGTCAAATCATAGAGATACACAGAGGATTGACCATGCAGCTGCTAAGACATGCTTCATAGAAGCCATATGATGTCAGGCAAATCTCATTATGGGCTATATTATTAAAAAACAGGAGGAACACAGAACAGTTCCATTACTGTATTGTATCATTTTGTACAAATCTCTACATGGGTCTTATCACTTCACTACAAGTTGTATCCCTTTTTAACACTATCGCGCACATTCAGTGGCGGACATATTTTACAAGGGTGAAGAGTATTTCCATGCCTACATCATCCTTCTAGGCAAGTCAAATAAAAAAAAATGTAAGTATTAAGTAAAAAAGACAGTGCATCTGGCAGGGACAAAGGGCTGAATTCATTTACGAGACAAGCAACTTTGAGTGCCAACAAGGGCTAACTAAGAGGGACAAATCCTGGGTCCTCCATGTGAAAGGCGAAGAGCCTAACCGCTGGTGGAAGGAATGAGGGTCAAGCCTACTCAAGGTTGTTTATTCGCTGATTTGTTCAGGTTTTTTTCAGCAGGCCTTCTCTGTGCCAGGAAATAGATTCGAACAATAGTAACACTTGGAAAGAAATAGAAAGGGCAGGCCACACCAGAGCCCCTGCCAACCACTTATTAGGAACAGTAAGACATAGAAAGATCAGGCCACATCAGGATCAGGGCCCCTGCCAACCACTCATCAGGAATAGTAAGACATAGAAAGAGCAGGCCACAGGCACACCAGCCAACCACCAATTGTAATCCTCGAACTGAGTTGATAATAATTTGCTCGATTCTCATTGGTCAGTTAGCGTTACATCAGCGTTAAACAATTGCTTGTTGTTTCACGACTCAAGAAGAGAATGGTAACAGGGCGGGGGAGGGCCTTTCGACATTTAGATCGTCGCTTTCGGCCCGGACGACTCAAGAAGCAAACAATAACTGTTTTAAATAAGTACAGACTTGTGGTAAATTGTGCGTCTTTTAATTCAAATAAAGGTAAACATATTATAGTCATCATCTGTAATTTAACATGTAAAAAATTTATTTTATTAAAACTATTAACAAACATAAGGATTTGTAACAAAAAGAGTAAGTAATTTACTTTCAAAAACCTTCCAAAATAGCTAATTACATTCTAAAATATTTGCAAATTTATTTTGATTGCGTCCCTTTATAACCCAATCATTGCTTCTTTTTCCTTGCTTGCGATAGAAGCGCTGTGTTGATCGAAAGAGAAGGCTTCAAGCACGATTCTCGATGGCAAGGGTCTAGAACTTGACCTTGCCACTCTCTAATTAAGCTTTTTAGAATGAACAAGTCCTCAAATCATAAGTGTGATCTTGGTTTAACGCTTAGGTCTACAATCAATTCGACTTAAAAGGTGCGCGTCAGCAATGGAGAGTTTGGTAGATCTACATCTAGAGTAGAAAACTTTGTGTGTTGACAAAATTTTATCTACACAGTGAACGCTGAAAACTTCTTTCTCCACGGATTACAATACACTTATTTCACTTTGTTTTTTATTAACAAGTCGGATGTAGACGATTGTTTCACTTTGAACAGCAATAGTTACCCCAATTGCTAGCGAAATCTCGGCAACTATTGTTGATCAGCGTGAAACAATCGCCTACATCCGTCTCGTTAATAAAAAACAAAGTGAAATAAGTGTATATTGATGCCAATGCCTTATGATAGATCAAGAGGGAAAAAATAACACATAGAACTAAAGTAGAAAGTGCAAATGACGCCAACCACCCATAAGTGTGTAAGGGAATTTGAGAACTTGATAATAAAGAATAAAACTGTGTCTACTGCCAAGGTAAATTTACCCACAATACTACTCTATAATAATCTCCTTCTTAGTCGAGCTGCCCCCACTCAGTTCCTCCACACCTAGTTGGTGTTACTTTTAGTAATTTCATCTCACCCACATCAAGTGCCAACCTACCATGCTCATTGGATTTATGATAAAAATTTTGTGACGTGATTTTTCGTAGACCTGGGGAAGACCCAGTGTCTGGTAGAAAATTTGCCTATTTCTCTATATTTACTCACTTTTCTTCATTTCATGAGGACTATATTTATCATTAAAATTATGTTAAACTGTGTTTTGAGGTTGTGGTGTGTGATTTTTTTTCTCTACATACTCTATAATAGGCCAACATGCATCTAATAAGGCTTGGAGATAAATACAATATATCGATGCTCTACACAGTACATCTAAGTACATGGATGTCCTAAGACCAGGCAATAAGATAAAGAATAAAAGAAATAGCACAAACTTATAAAAAATTTCAGGAGATAAAAAGGCCAGATTTGATATGCTGGTGCGTCCGTCTCCAAATTAATCGCGCACTTAACATCTACCCCGATACAAAGAAATTCAATATTTAAAATAGAAAGTGCACACCTGATGAACTTGTGTGACTCTCAGCTGACACAAACATGAGTATGAGAAACAGATACACACCAAAGATCCAAAAACGATTATTTTTCACGATGAAAAAAAAGATTGAAAGAAATACAAAACAAAATGGGTTTTCCTTCAAAAGCATGCTTTGATAGAAATAGTATTAGTAGCAACCATGTTCCGCTGGTGAAAAAAAAAATCCTGCGGGAAGAAGGAAAGGTAACAGTGGTATGCTAAAGCAATGCCGCGAAGGTAACAGTGATGTACTAAAGCAATGTCACAGAGGTAAAAGTGATGTATTAAATTAAAAGCAATGATAGGGAAGGTAACAGTGATGTACTAAAGAAAGATTGGGGAAAGTAACAGAGATGTGTACAAAAGCAATGTCATATCGTCAGGTAAGGTAACAGTGAAGTACTAAAGCAATATCGGGTAACTTAGGTAACAGTGAAGTACTAAAGCAATATCGGGGAAGGTAACAGTGAAGTACTAAAGCAATATCGGGGAAGGTAACAGTGATGTACTAAAGCAAAATTGGGGAAGGTAACAGTGTTGTACTAAAGCAATATCGGGGAAGGTAACAGTGATGTACTAAAGCAATATCGGGGAGGGTAACAGTGAAGTACTAAAGCATTATTGCAAAAGGTAACAGAGATGTACTAAAACAATATCGGTAAAGGTTACAGTGATGTACTAAAGCAATATCATATTGCAAGGTAAGGTAACAGTGATGCACCAAAGCGATAAACGGAAAAGGTACAAAGGAGGGTAACAGTGATAGATGCCTTGGGAACTGAAAAGCGCTCTAAAGTACAGTGTAAGCCAATCCCCCCAAACAATGATTCAGTACTTTTAAATAAACTTATCTACATTTTCATGGGCCTGAGGAAGACAAGGGTTCTGTTGATAATTTGCCCACCCACGGTTTGTTGAGGTTGTGGAGTGTGATTTTTTTCTCTACATGTTTAAATAAACATTAACAGTTAATAACTGCCATCAATACCCCCCCCCCCCCCCCCCCAGTCTCTTTTACCTAACATTAATGCCATGACTGATTCCAAATCAATACTTGCAATGCGCAATGCTGCGCCAGACCAAAGGTTGAGTAAACAAAAAGAAGGAAAGGATTTGTGAAAGGACCTAAAGCAACGGTATACTCACCAATGACAGTTACTACACGCAGAAAATAAAATGGGAGTGGGAGGAGAAAGGTCGCAGGTTTACAGTGAGAAGGAGAAGCTTTGAGGAGATAATCTATGCTAATGAGAATTGGGGGAAATGACAGGGGATGTTTTTGGTTACCAGTTTTACGTCCCCTGCAACACTGTAAGGTCATTTAAGAGACAGGCTACTTCAACCCCTGTCAGGGCCAACCCGGACTGAGAGGGAAAAAATCCCAGCAGAAAAAGATCCTAATCATCCACGATTGGGGATCGATCTAGGGTCTTCCCGCATGCAAGACAAAGAGCCTAACCATTACACCACAGCGCCAGTATAAGTGGGGAGAGGGGGAAAAGAAAGGGGTTTGTTTGTTTGCTAAGGTTTTACGGCACTATCGACACTATAAGGCCATTCAGCACCGGAAAACAGATCATAAAGACAAGAGTAACGCATAGATAGAAAGAAGTAGGAGGATCAAAACACAAATTATGTTGTCAACAGAGCATACACCAACATTCAGCAAGCAAGCGGGGAAGTGGGAAAGCCTGCTGTAGTAAAAAATGTAAGAAAATAAAAGACTTTTAATTTTTTGTTTTTGTTTTTGCAGGGGGAAGCTGAGGAAGATCATTACAAAATAAAGAGATTGAACCACAACCCAAGGGTTTAAAAGTGAACTAAGGATGCAACCGGTCCAAGACTAATTAGATAGAGAATACTAGAACCGAGCCACAAAGGTTCCTGAAAATCAAGACAGAAATGAACCCGGGACAAAATAAATCGAGAAAACGAAAACGAAAACCATGACAGAAAAGTACCTACAGAACCAGACAAAAACCAACTGGTAACCTTAAAACTACTTCACTCCATCTCTTATTCTCTTGAAACAGAGGTGATAACTGGATAAGAAAAAAAATGTCCCGAAATCCAGATAGTCTGCTCTGCTTATTATAAGCTGTCAAATTACTTCATATAGGCACAAGAAAGAACAGTATATTGAGCATTTGTTTCTAATCCAGAAGTCCTTGGATTCTTGCCTTTCCTGTGAACATCTGTCTAGAACAGCTCCCATCAATGATAAAGTGCACAGAAGCTTTGACTCTTTGCCAGTTTGTTATTTTTCATTTTACTACTGATACAACATGAAACTGGGGTCTCAGCATCTTTTTTGGAAATTTGAGATTTCCACTAAAGTCCTGTATAATTCCGGTTTTCCTCGGAGAGTTGGTAGTAGTGGTGGGTTCTGACCGCAATTTTTTAAATTCACAAATAAATGAGTGCTTGCTGCTAATGTCTGTGAAAAAACGAGTCGTTTCGTTCGATCACATATCTGACTAGGTGCCTGCTGTATAGGTATGAGGCAGTCGCTGCACATTTGTGGCAAGAACCATCACACCGGACCTAGCCGTTTACACTTACAAACCAAATATTAGGTCAACACCAGGTCAAAACAATAATAAACACGGGTGTAGCGTCCTCACAAGCAAAACTGCAATTCTTTCTCTTCCTTCTGACCCCCTGAAAGTCTCTTTCTCCTTTCCTCTTTTGCTCAACATATAATTTTTTACTTTTACTTTATGCAGTGGAACTTCCTCATAACGACCTCTCTCAATAGCGACATTCTCTGGATAAGGACATTGGCCTCTGGTCCCGATTTTTTTTACTATATAACATTAGTAACAAAAGCGTCTAAATTGCGACATACATTCAAGTAAAACCTCTGCATAACAACAACGAGGTTGGAACTGTTGACGTTTACTCCTTTGTTGGTAATTCAGCTGTACTCATGCAGGTCCCAAGCCCGGATAAACTACAGAGGGAAATGTCATTATAGCAAGACATTTACAATCATAATTATAACAATAATGAAATAAGCACCCGGAAAACACATTTTAACATATCAGTGACTCGCGGGAGACAACCAGCACAACACATTGTTTCATTGACGGATTTACCACACCCCAATGTCCGCTATCTTGGAGACTTCTTAGTAACGACATTTCTGAATAACGACATAATTTCACGGTACCGAGCGATGTCGTTATTGGGAAGTTCCACTGTACTTGCTTACTCTTCACCAGGGAGTGCCCTTAACCCCTATTAATAAAAAAAAACAATAAAAATGTTCTGTCCGTCTAAACCTCGAGAAACACCACGGACTGTGCTCTGGTATGTCTTTACAGCAGCCCCACCCCTTCATGCGCTTTAGTTTGTTTTGTTTGCTTTTTTTATATATATATTGCAATTGACAGTGTTCTGTTGTTATTGTATGTTTTGCTTTTCGCGAGGGGGCGTGTGGGGGGAGCGGGAAGAGGGGCGCTTTATTTTTTGGGTGTGTTTTTTTTCTTTTCTTGCAAACAAATTTGCCTGATTTGTCTTTTTTTGACAGCGAAGTGCTGCTAACACTGCACACAAATGGCAACCCTCAGGGAAACTTAAGCCTGCTTGAGTGCTTACAAACATATAGAGGCTATATCAGCCGAGGCTGGAGCCTCTATAAATAACCCACTCCCTACTGCTACTGCGCCTTTTTCTGAGACAGTCGGCCAGTTGTACATTTCGAGCACTCACTAAATACTATCATTTCAGAATCTAGAGTTGCTAGTTTAACCCCTACCCGCACGCTAAGCTGCTTGTTATTTGACTACCGTATCTGCTCTCAAATAAAATAAATCAGTATTAAGCGTTCGCGCCATCACTAGCTGGCATGAGGTATGACACTATGATAAGCCACTAAAAACAAAAAAATAATACACTTGCGACACTGAGCAAAGCAAATGTTTGTTAATTGCATCATAAGTAGCAGTAGGCCTATGTGCGCACACATGTGTTGTAACTCGCATGCGTTCATCGATACAGGGGGTTGGAGCTATCTGTATTTAAGTAAATAAAAGAGTGCCGGTAAGGCAATTTCTTCTGCGAATTTTTCATTGGCAATTTCTACTGTGAATGTTTCATTGGCAATTTCTACTGCGAATGTTTTATTGACAATTTCTACTGCAAGTGTTTTATTGACAACTTCTACTGCAAGTGTTTTATTGCCTCAAATGCTTGAATTAATTTGAAAACACAGTTCAAGGTGAATTGTATTGATCAAGAACTTTCCTCTAAAAGAAAAAGAATGTTATTTTGAAAGTCATCAGACAATAACAGACATTTTGTAGCTTATATCATTAACTGTTTTGCATAAGGGCAAATAGTACAAGGAATGTAGTGGAGTATTCGTCTCTTTGCGAAACAACTGGCAATATCATTTCTCACGGTAAACAACCCCAACCTTGCTGAATTGCAAATATTTCAAGGACCCCTCAAGATAGATTAACCTTGTTTATAATTTCTTCAGTGACAAGAGAAATGTGCGAGGCTTAGTTTAATTAATATCCAATAATTCTATGAAAATCAACATGATTTCTCCTCATCATGAAATACTATACAGGTCTAATTCATATATTATATGTATGCGAGCAATATCATATAAAGCGCATTAAGCCTACTTTCGAGCAAGGAATGCGCTATATATATAAATGCGATTCATTATCATAATTATCATAATGTAGACGGTATCACATCTACATGCTTTGCATAAAAAACCGTTAGAAGTGATGGAATGAAGCAGTTTTAAGGTGACGGAACAGACAGTGATTGTAGAAACAGTACAAGAAGTGTTCTTACACTTGTCAGTGTGTTTATCAGTCTGTCGGTACACACTGTGCTTCCTAGCAACGTGTTTCTCGCTCTTCTACGTCCAGGGGCAGACCAGTGTCTGAGCTGGACACAGACCGGCGGACATTGTGGTGGTCAAGCACCTGGTCACTGCTGGAGGAAGAGACGGACAGACAGGCGTACTCACACACGAACACATACCTAAAGGTAGACAGACATACACGCACACAGACAAACACAGACAGGAAGATATACATGTGGACAACATGGAAATTCTGTTTTTGTTGAGATTTTACGGCATTCTCAACACTGTAAGGTCATTATAGCGCCAGGGACCAGATTTGGATGATTCAACACTTAGAATCTGAACAGAATAGAAAGACAAAGAAGAAGACCACACCAGACCGCTCATCAAGCACTTGCGTAAAAGACCATAAATGCACAAACACTGACCCAAAATATGTATTTGTAAACACATGCACATAAAACCCCAACAAACGATAGAAGATAATGGACCATTGATACACAAAAGACAAAAAATCAGAATGCCCACTTGGCATAAGTTCTAAAGACTTGACACAAGGTTTAAAAAAGCTCATCTGCATTGATGATATTGAGATGAAAAGGTGAGGAAAGACAGTTGCCAACCCTCAAATGGAAGTTCTAATACTAGTGACGTACCGGTATACCACAATCTATTTTTTTCTGTATTAGTAAATTTTACTTTTTTTAAAGCTCGACATAAAATTTTGCAGAAACTATTAACAATGGACTTTCAAAGTTGTGCCAGCATTGAATGAAGTGTAAAAAAAATAAGTGGGGCCCAGTGCTTCAGCCCTTTTACTTAAAATTTGATTCTAAAAACATTTCTCTTGAAAATAAAAAAGGGGGCTCTCGTGGTCTAGAGGTTAGTGGTGTCTGCCTCTCATGCCATTGGTCGTGGGTTCGATCCCGGGACAGTGCCGGCATGTTATACCCAATAATTTTCTTCTTATTTTCTTTCTACTCCTTGTCTACTCTTTACTTTCAACTAATTTTCTGACTCTTCCTCTCTTTCTCTCCTTTGTTTCCTCCAAATACCTGCTACCTTTGTCACCTGCCTTGCTTCTCTTCTCTTCTTCCTTGTCTACTCCTCTTTCAACCACACCCCTGATCTTAGGGTAGGTAATATCACAATACCTAGTCTTCTCGGATAAGGATGAAAAACTTCGGAGGCCCCGTGTGTACGTTGCGCATGTTAAAAATCCCTTGGTGGTTCAAAATCGAAAAGAGTAGGCCTATTAGGCAGCCGCCCGGGCAAAACTAAAAATTAATCCCTACCTAAAAAATACTTTGGAATGGTTCTGGGCGCCTAAATGACCTTATAGACTCGATGGAGCCCTAAAACCCTAACCAAACAAACAAAACAAAACATTGAAAATACAAAAGCATTGTCACCCACTGAGGCATTTATCCAACAGCAATGATTGTATTTATAACGGTTCCAGGTCAAGAAAAATTTCACCATGATCTTAATCTTATATATGGCAAAACTAAATTTAAACAATGTGTTGTGAGAATTTCATTTTTTTTTTATAGCAGGAGATTTGCAAATTTCTTTGTTTTGTTATGTTTTAACTGGACTATGGACACTTTAAATCCCAAGACAGTGTGGCATGTTATCCCTAATAAATTTTTTCTACTTCTCTATCTATGCCTTATCTACTCTTCCAACCAATTTCTGACCCTTCCTCTCACTCTCTCCATTGTTTCCACCAAATAAAAGCTACTCTTGTCACCTGCCTTACTTCTCTTCTCTTCGTCCTTGTCTACTCCTTCTCATTCAACCACACCCCTGATCTTAGGGTAGGTAAGATCAAAACACCTAGTCTTCTCAGATTAGGAAAAAAAAACATCGGAGGCCCCGTGTGTACGTTGCGCACGTTAAAGATCCCTTGGCGGTCAAAAATAAAAAAGAGTAGGCCTATCAGGCCGCCGCCCGGGCAAAATTCTAAATTAATCCCTAACCAAAAATACTCTGAAATGGTTCTGGGCCCCGAAATAACCTTGTAGAGTTGATGGAGCCCTAAAACCCTAATCACACAAACAAACAAACACCGACAATTTAAGGTCATTTCAGCGCCAGGAAGTAGATGTAGATTAAGACAACAGTAACACATAGAAGTAGATGATGGAGCAGAGCAGACCAAACCAGAGCGCCCGCCAACCACCCGTGCAGGAGATTCACATAAAAGTTGTGATACGCATGATGATAAAAACCATGAGGGTTGATAATTCTGAATACAAATAATTAGCAGATCCCGACTACTAGCGAGACAGAATAACAGCTAAAACACTAAACCATACATGACATGGTTAATGATGTGGCTCTTCTACTTCTAGAAGAAATTCCTCCCCATGTACTGATGACATCAATAAAATAGAGAGACAGAGGACCACCACTACAGAATTGGATAAAGATAGAGAGTATATTATGTAGTAAGAGTAAGAGGACATGTGACAGTGAGAGAGAGAGCGACTGGGGAGGAAGAAGAGAGAAATAAAATAGAGAGACAAAGGACCACCACTACAGAATTGGCTAAAGATAGAGAGTATGTGGTAAGAGTAAGAGGACATGTGACAGAGAGAGAGAGAGCAACTGGGGAGGAAGAAGAGAGAGATAAGATAGAGAGACAAAGAACAACCACTACAGAATTGGATAAAGATAGAGAGTATGTAGTAAGAGTAAGAGGGCATGTGACAGTGAGAGAGAGCGACTGGGGAGGAAGAAGATAGAAATAAAATAGAGAGACAGAGGACCATCACTACAGAATTGGATAAAGATAGAGAGTATGTAGTAAGAGTAAGAGGATATGTGACAGAGAGAGAGAGCGACTGGGGAGGAAGAAGAGAGAAATAAAATAGAGAGACAAAGGACCACCTCTATAGAATTGGATAAAGATAGAGAGTATGAAGTAAGAGCAAGAGGGCATGTGACAGAGAGAGAGAGCGACTGGGGAGGAAGAAGAGAGAAATAAAATAGAGAGACAGAGGACCACCACTACAGAATTGGATTAAGACAGTGAGTATGTAGTAAGAGCAAGAGGGCATGTGACAGAGAGAGGGAGCGACTAGGGAGAAAGAAGAGAGAGAGACAAAGGACCACCACTACAGAATTGGATAAAAAGATAAAGAGTATGTAGTAAGAGCAAGAGGACATGTGACAGAG